>OOFH01076249.1:0-10982 GCA_900323355.1 Merlangius merlangus
ACACAGAGTCTCTGGTTAGAGGTCTCTTTGATTGCATTGATACTTGTTCGGTAACAGAGATATTCTACAAAACTAGTTTGCTGAAGCTTTCAATACGTGTATTTTTTTTTTTTTACAGCAACCAAATACATTGATTTGAAAACCTTTACAGACCCTTTTAACAAGTTTAATAGTTCGAGTTCGTATTCACTTCCAGTGCTTCCAGAAACCTGGCTCCAGCAACATGATTGGTCGAAATAAATACGAAGCATAAGACAGACTGATTTGTGAGACAGACTACTGTTCCTCCAATCATGACGAAGTTCTCAGTCTTCGTCCCATAAATGTTTGTGGTGTAGAAGATGCTCGGTTATAGACTACGGCTGCGTTCCTCTATGGTCATGGCTTCACTGAACGTACGCTCGCTCTCAACCGCTGCAATTTCCTACAACAAAAGACTTATTTAGCAGCAAGAGATTACAAAAGAAAATGGCCGCCGAACAAACCGTTGCATTTCTGATAGCCGTGAGCACGTCTATGGTGGTCAGACCGCCCAGAGGGTCCACTGACTCCAGTGTTCGTCCAAATGTCTCGTGGAAGATGTAGCAGATTCTAGCTCCACCACACCTGCAAGGAAATACAAAGACAGTCAAACGAAAAGACACATGAGCGGGTCGCACACTGGATGAAGACTTGATTTAATTAGGAAGGAAGATTATATTTAAGGCCTTAGATGGGTCCAACACCAGTTAAATGGGTGACAATGGGTGTCAGTGGTGCGCTAATGTTTTGAGCAGGGCCTTAAGTTATATCCCACTTTATCTCGTGTGATTTAGACTTCATAGAACACTGCATGTCCCGTTTGCGACCGACATTAGATCGTCGGCTCCGGTTGTCTTTTTACAGAATGGAAACATTGACCAGCCAAGCGCTTAAGGGTTAAATATAGCCACCAACGGCAGGTGGTAGCAGGTGTTAATATCGGACCAGCATTAGAAACACCTGCTACACACCGACATGTGGCGCCAGCACCCCCTAGTGGTGGAACCTAGGCACTGGAAGGGAGCACGGCCCACTCACAGTTCGGTGGTCTCGATGTACTTGGCCGTGCCCTCGATGGTGTGGCAGTACTCGGCGGCAAACTTGGTGATGAGCTGCAGCAGCGTGGAGCTCTTGTCGTCCACGGGCTCGCCGTAGCCGCTCAGCATGGACTGGTACTGGGCCGCCAGCACGTTGATCCGGGTCTTCAGCTCGGGCAGGCAGTCCCGGATGTGGTGCATGAGCAGTCTGCAAAGCGACGGACAACACGCGTTTACAAATCGAGTGTGTCTGAGGACACACACTCCGGTATGTACCGCCACGATGAGGTGGACAGGGCCGTCTGAAGAAAGGACGTGGAGGAACCTTAGACGCGGTCAATGAGTAAGGAAGACTGGTTGCGGACACCTGTCCGCAACCAGACCCAATCGCCCCAGCAGACCTGGTGCTCCATACTCCCCCTACCGGCCAGACGCCGCCCCCCCCTCCACAAAGACATTCATGTATTTTGTGGAACGTGATGAGAGTCGGTCGGTAGTGGAATAGCCCGTCACCTGTTTAATGTTTTAGCCAGGTACTTGGTCCCGTTGCGGTTGGCCAGGGAGGGGTATTTCTTCTGGAGGAAGGCGTACTCGTCGCGGATGGCGTCCGCCACAAGCTTCTTATTGTTGATGTCCAGCTGGCTCCTAGGAGAAGGTAAACCCAGAGCGTTCTCATGACGCTAACACGCGTTGGGACCACTGCCTCGCCGTACACCCAAAAACTGATTTACTCTAAAAAAGGTGCTGTGGGGTTGGGCCGGGGCAATCATCCACACCAGCAAAGAACCCAATTTGGTCCAATATCGTTTTAAGTACCGGCACATCGTAACATAACGATACACTGTTATATTTTGCATGGCTATAATGACCTGTTGACCACGCCGATCAGACCCAGCCTGACCGGGATCACCCTGCCCATCAGCACGTCCATGGCGTCCGTGCCGGCGTCCATCAGGTCCAGCTTGGTCACCACCGCCAGCGTCCTCCGCCCTGAAAGCGCCAACAGGAAACGCTCAGTGCTGATAAAGCGGACCCGAGTGAGGACTAGGGCTGAACGATTAATCGGATACAAAGATTAATTGCTTGTTTAGGGAATAATACAGAACATAAGGAACTTTAAAAAGAAAAAAAATCGCATAATGAATCCCAATCGCAATATTGGACGAAATAATCGCAACTCGATTTCTTTCCCCAAAACGTTCAGCCCTAGTGAGGACATGAACAAGGCAGAGGTCTGAGGAGAGAGAGATGGAGATGCATAGTGTATTGTATATGTTTACCTTCGGGGTCGACGTCGCGAGCCACCTTGAGGGCCTCGGAGGTAGCCATGTCCGTGTTGGCGGCCGTCACGGCCAGGATGATGGAGTTGGGGTTGGAGATGTACTTCAGGATGAGGTCTCGGATCTGGAGCTCGATGTCGTTGGGCTGGTCGCCCACGGGGACCTGAGGAAGCGGCGTGCGTTTAGAATACACCCTGCAGCCGGGACACGCTGTGTTGATCTGCCTTCAGGTGATGGATTGGTTTTGTTCGCACCTTTGTTAGTCCAGGGAGGTCCACCAAGGTCAGGTTCACGACATGAGGAGAGAAGACTTTGAGGTGGATGGGCTCGTCACTGACTCCCTGGGGGGAGTAACAGGTTCTTGGGTCACGTTACAAAATGTACAGTTTGAGATCACTGGATCCCATCTCAAGTATGTGTACTTGTTCTTGCTAAATTCATTCATTTTAACTGTTAGGATAAGCAAACCTTGTTTGTGCCGGATAATCTTTCGGTTTCCGCCTCGATTTCTTGTCTGATTTCCTCAAAATCTGTATATATCTGAAACAACGTAAAATAGGTCAGAAGGAAACAATGAACGTTTGACTGTTCTGTATGAGGGTGATAATGACCCTCCGTAACATGATAAACCTGTTCATCCATTGCAAAATGTAATTGAACTATAGTACTACTTTAATTCAACTACCTATTATTATCCAGTTTCATTAACCAAAGAAATGCATGAGGATTTCAACATTCCAACACAAAACAGGATAGTAATTCACTGAGATAGCCTGCATAACATAGTAATCCATTGTTGTGAGGCTCTAGAATCACAAGGTGGTCTCACAATGTGGACACGCTTGTTTCCTCAGTATTTTTTCCAACATAAATACACTACAAGAATAATTTTGGGAGCTGCTTAAAAAAATATAGGAAACAATACTGCAAAAAAAATAAATGAGTCACTGACCCATAAAATTATATCAGGTAACCATTCTATAGCCAACATAACTTTTTTTTACAATTGTATCTGACTCAACCTTCATGGGTCACAATCAAGCGAATAGGATAAGGGAGGGTCTGGGTGTCAATACCTTATTCTTGGTGTGAAGGAATTTGCCCCATTCATCTCCATCAATGCCTAGAGAAAACACACACACAAAAAGCAAAGTTGACAGCTGTCCCCTTGAGAAAGCTTTTGTTTGTTTTTTTGCTCGCTCAGCTGGGATGGGATGGTGGCTCTTCAGCTAAAACAAAGTGTGAAGCGAGGGCATGGAAAAATGGCATAAAGAGTTCCAAAACAACAGCAGTAGGGGGCAAAACCAGAGGTACTATAGCGTGGGATATTATGGGAAGCACACGCCTATAAGCATATACTGATGTTTCGGAAATAAAGCTATAAAAAAAACAGTACAGGGATTAGATTGAATTCAGAATTGTGGACTCCTTAGTTTTGTTAAAAGAGAGTAGTAGAATCCAGTTTAATAAGAGGTAGGGTCTAGGGTGGGAACGGCAACAACAGAAATGGTGTAGCTGCTAAGCACAGACGAAAAAAATAATAAAAATGGCCGAAAGGGAGACCTTGGTTAAGGCGTCCATTTTTCCTGGATTTGGATTCTGTAGTTAAGAAGAAATGACAGGAGAAGTATACAGGGGTTATCCCAGGGTAAACTGCAGCTACTGCATGTAATGCTGCAGCATTGCAGTGCTAGTGATGCTATTCTCACAGCTGGGGACTAGAGTGACCCCACTTTCATCCACAAAACTTGGTCTGGTCCACTGTTGGATACCTGGTCACTACAGGTAAAGGACACTGCAATATACAAAACACTGACTTCACATAAATCAGACTGAGCTGCCATTGTACACAGGATCATACTTTCACTTCGTCATGACCTCAAAATAGCACACAACACTGTCATGTGTTTTCAAACACACCTTATAGGTTGAGTCATAAACAAAGCCAGTTACCTCTTCCAACTAAAAAGGCACATGCCAAGCAGTCAATGCCACTGGTTAACTTCATCTAGCAATGCCAAGAAAAATAATCCTTCAAATAGTTGGCAAAAACGTTGTGAGGGAACCAAGTAACCATAATAACAACAACAATGTCATACATAATCAGGCCAATTAAGAAACAAGTTTGGGATTACCATTTTCCTCAAATGTTTTCCTGCGGTCTTCTGTGTCGATGTGCACCAGCTGGAGGATGAGGGGCCGGCGTGTGACTATACCGGTCCCACGAGGAAGGAGGTCTCTGCCAACCAGACTTTCTAACACAGAACTCTTCCCACTGCTCTGTAAACACAACAACCGCAACACAGCTTAGAGAACTGAGATACAAAATGATAACTTCACTTTATTTGTGAACTATGAACTTCCACAGCACTTGATTCTGGTGCTCGTCTCTATAGGATACTGAGAATACTTTGTGACTAAATGCCCTTGGATTTTAAGTCTTGGAGGGCTAGCCAGATCTAACCTTAAGTGTGTTTGACCCATTCTGCAACGGTCCATGCCAAAGGACTTAGGCTGTGGCATCCTATTAGCTAGTGTGCTGGTGAGAGTAACCATTTCGTAGAAAGTGTCTTTCCTAATCCAATCAGACTGCACTGTTTGGAAAAAGTTATCAAGTGTTAATACAAATCTGTTCACACTTCGTTTGGATGTGGTTCTGAAACATGACAACCCACTAATATTCTCCTTGTAAGTATGTGTTGAACTGGACATATCCTATTTTGGAGAATCAAATATCATTGCATGGACATATCATAGCAGCAAACTAGTGTGACAGCTCGTTTGACAGTGCGACAGATGCGAGTGATTGAGAAAGTGGATGTGTGAAATGAGTGACGCACATCGTTGCTATTGCTTGACAAACGTATCTACCTAGACACTTATAAAGAGGTCTCAACGATGGGAGCAGACTGCATTACATAGCCAGACATAATATATGTAAACACATGTGGGAGACGCATACAAGTTTCCTGCAGATGAAGTGAAGCTAGCCTGTTAGCTTCACCAGCTAACTCGTTCCTCATACCTGCGTTCCAACGACCACTATCTGCGGCAAATGTATGATATCCGCGCCGACCGTGTTAAATACGTCCTGTAATTTATTTATGACAGGTATCAGGGCCTCCATAGTTTTAGTCCTGTTCTTCACCTTTACCCTAAAATAACGTACTACTACCTTGTTGGACACAAAGTCATTCAATGCCCCTCAGCTAGTTTCTCTGGCACATCTAGCCTCTCCGAACCACAACGATGGAACGCCTCGGTGTTGCATCATGGGATATCGAGTTGAAGAGAAGTTGTCTCAACTGTTCCGATGCGAGGATCCTTCAAGTAGTAAACTACATTTCCTAGATTGGATAATATCGTCGCACATGTCCAAGGAGGTCGGCACTCTTTTCAGACAACGGTATCTGTAAAGAAGTAATGAGGGTCATTTGCATAAATGCAAAGTCTTGGCACGTAAGTCTTCATCGCTCATGACCTTAGTTTTGACTAAATAATCAGATTCTATGTGTCTGTTATGATCCACTGCCACAAAATAATATCAAAGAATTGAATTTTGAATTTAAACCTTTTATTTTTCAAAACATTCCAAGTGTAAAACATACATTCAAGATTCGAATATTATATATACAGAAATGAAAGTGCTATATGTATTATACAATACATTATTCAAGACATTAGGATTATAGACATGTTTGTTACTAGGCGTCAGTTAAACCTGCTTGTCCTGGCGATTCCATAAGGCCACCTGATGGAAACTACAGGTCAGCTTGGCTTCCAAATAGTAAAATCAAACCACATCTTTTAAATATATTGAATATAGTATCGAATTACACAAAATAAGTGGTAAAGACACCAGTCAACAACAGGAAAAGGGCAAACATGCAGAGCAGCAGACCTTTGTTTACATTGTTCCCCAGCGCACAATAATAAGCAAAATAGCACTTTTGGCTATTGTTGTCTGCCTTGTGTTCCTCTGCCTTCTGCAGAGGAACACAATAGAAAACAATGCCCGACACAAAGTACGCACACTGTACAAAGAATGACTAGAAGTGGTAGCAGTAGTGAGTGGAGGTATTCAACCAATATCAGGTTTTTTTTCTGGAAATATAAAGCTCATCTCTTTTCTTAAGATCGCTTTCACATTCAGCCATTAAAAAGTGCTCACAAAAATACTATCACCGCTGCATTACAGATGCTTTCTCAGCATCAGCTTTTTTTAAATATATCGAAATAACTTACTTGACTTGTTATTATAAAATACATGGAGATGATATTTACTGACAGTTAACTACCAGATGATAGAGCATATTTCAACTGTGTATATAGTGTATGTGTCATGTCTCCATTCTGAGGTTAAACATTATACAGCGACTGAAGGAAACAGTTTTTGGTCAACAGACAGACGACCAAACCTCAAGACAGGTTAATCATCGATAAAGTTCAGTTTGATACACTGTATTAAGACCCAGTACAGTCTGTGTAAGTGGTCACCATATTTCCTCTTCTCTGGGTCACTGTTCTACAATGCTGTTTTGACGCACTCTGAAACCCACTGTCACTTTGCTTGGCTTGCTTTTTGAAGGTGAACATTCTCTCCATATCCTCAAAAACGTCATCGAAGACCCCCGCTCCGAAAGACCCCTGGACATGTCTCTTGTGTTTACTGTGGAGCTCCTGGTGGGATCTGAAGTGCTCCTCAAAGTTTCTCCGATGCCGGGCATGCCTGTTCTGGCTGTGGATGTCAAAGTCCTTGAACATGTCGTCCAAATTGAAGTTGAAAGGCTGGTGGACGTTCTGCCTCTTTCTGCCCTGGGTCTCTCTGTTGAAGTATATGTTATGTCCAACCTGGTCATACTCTCTTCTCCTCTTGTCGTCTGATAAGGTTTCATAGGCTGTTTATCAAAAAAATAAAAGGGATAGAAAAAAAAAGTACAATCCAAACGTTTTCAATACACTTAAATAACATAACAATAATTTAAACGTTGTGTTGTATTTAAATTTAGGTTGAGGAAAATAATGTCCTACCTTCAGCAATCTCTCTGAACTTCATCTCAGCATCTGGACTCTTGTTCTTATCTGGGTGATACCTCATAGCGAGCTTGTGGAAAGCCTTCTTTATCTGACGCTCAGTAGCTTCTTTAGGCACGCCGAGAATATCATAGTAATCCTTTTTGGCAAGGATCAACTCGGTTATCATGAAGACACAGACAGCAAACGTTAAAGCCGACTGTGCATTCGCCATGGTTTCTGTGTAGGACAAAACGTTGTTAGTGGCAGCGTGAACAGAGTGTCGTGCTCTGTGATCGGCTGGAATAACAGTAACGTTAACTAAAGGACAAATCTGTGAGTGTGAACAATGTCCTTAGTTCGTATGAATGCTATGAAGGCAGGTGATGTAAATGCAGTGCTACCGCAGTATCAAATATACATCCAGTAAGAGAATTATACTTAAGCATGACTTTGTTGGTTCTTGTCTAGTTACACATCAGCTACTTCATAGTATATCCTTCTTTTACTAATTATACAATGGAATGTTGCATCATTCAGGCAACTTTGGGACATTTGAGAGAAAATCCGATGATAAATCATCCTGAGATGTTTTATTGCTTCAAAACAATGTAATCAAGAGATGGCTTGTTGCGGTTTAACGCACCAGATTACTATTATTTGTCATTGAGATGTTTATTCCTCAATAACACTCCACGGTACAGGTAGTCGTATATGTGGATGTCAAATTATACCGTTACACTAAATATAATATTTCTACACGATTGTAGAACATTTTGTGAAATTACCCACCTTTTCAGGGACCGAATGATTGTAAATAAACCTCAAATGCCTCGTGGTAATCCGCGAATATGTGCCCAATGGACCCTTGGTCAAATAAGAAACATCACAGATCAGACAAGAAAGATGAAAATTGAGGATTGTGGATGAGGGACGCGTTTTCTTCTCTTCTTCTCCTCCATAGCAGAGTTTTAAGTCAGACGTCTGCTGCCCTCTAGTGGAGGCAGACATCTCTGCTGCCCTCTAGTGGAGGCGGACGTCTGCAAACTTGTTAAACTGTCATCAATACTAATATCGAGTCTGGACTTGGGATATATCGATTAAAGAACACAGGGAATTGATCGATGTATAAATAGACTATTATATGAAAAAGTTTGATTTCAAGTGATGAATACCAGTCCTACCAGCTCTCCTCCTTCCATGAAAGCCTGCTCTCAGCATCGCTTTACCTTTATCGTTACCAAATAACCATATTGATGCGTAAACTCCCAAGTTTTTTCACTTCCAAATTTCCAAGTGTTGCACTTCGCACTTCACTCAACTCCATTCACCTAACGGCGCTGAACTGAACAGTTGGCTGTGACCAATAAGAACGCGGCATTGCATGTACCCATTTAGGCAGCCAATAGGAGCTCAAGCACGAAATCACGTGACCATTGTTGTTCTGATGTCTGATGTTGTGCTCACGTCATTCGTCAGAGATAGCGTCAAATCCAGCAACCTCCTCCTTGTTTTGTGAACTTGAAGCCCTATCCGTCTGCGGTCATAGTATCTCTTTTGGCTAGCGATATAATAACACGAATACGTAATATTGGCAGACTTTTTCATACGCTGGTAGGTATGTTTTGCATTGTTTCAGCCCCGTTAAATGTTAGCTAGGTACGTTAGCCTGCTTGTGATACGCTGTGTAATCCGGGACTGTGACGTTTGATATGTTAAATGTTTTAGTCTCTGTCAGCACAAGGTAGGAAGATGATGGCTATATATGTATTTATGTATGATCTTTCACTATCAGTTCTTGAGGTCTTGTGTTTTGTCCGTTTCACATGCTGTCTTCTTTTATTCTAGCATGTACTACTTTTTTTGTGTTCGTGGAACTATCCTTTTCCTACAATTAATAGCCATTGACCAGACCCTGGCTCTGAGTTTATGTGTCATGTTTTTTTCCATGTTTGTTTGTTTTTGTCTTCTCTCATTCATGCATGTCATACTTTTCTGTTGTTCATCAACAGCTTAGACAGAATGGTCAATTGGATTCAGTGAAGGCTTGTCACCTGTCACCTGAAGGGGAAAACGGTATGGCTCCTAGATGGCCTCCAGATACCTTGGTGTTGAAAGTCGGCAGAGCTGTCCACGTGTGGCAGACACCTGCGGCATCACTTGCATTGTTTCCTTTACGCAGCGGCCACTGCAGACTCCATGTCCGTCCGTCCCTCAACCACAAGTTTGGTTGCCTCAGCTGGAAGAGCCCCTTGACCACTCGGAGCTGGGGACGTAAAGAATGGCTCTGCAGAGCTAGACTCCACACTAGCAGGCTGTGCTTGAACACCTCCACTTCTCGTTGGTTTCCCGGTTTGAGCCAACACATGTCTCGCATCCGGAGCACGCTGGACACTGTCTCCAAGGCTGTGAGCGGGACCCACACGGAACTCAAGTCTAAAATAGCCCGGCTCAAACCTGCCGCTTCCCAAGCGGGGAAAGCTGTTAAGGAGAGCGGGGCGACGGAAACCGCAAAAACCGACCAGGGCAGAATCTCCCCTCTCCCTCCCGCTCCCTCCCATGTTCATTCCGTTTCCACTGCTGCTACTGCCCTCAATTCTACAACACAGACACCTCCAATAGTAGAAGAAGCTTCAAACGATACTTCTGTCCCCTCTCAAGACGATGTCCAGGCAACGGTTAGCGCTACAGTCCCAAGTGAGCTTGACCTTCAAGAGAAAAGCCCGGGAAATGTTGTCACCGCAGCTAATAGCACTGGGGTTGTAAAGAAGCAGGAAGGAAATGAGGGCCAAGTGAACGACAAAGGGATCAAGAACACAACTGTGTCCAAGGCCACGGCCCCACCACAGCTCTTCCATCCCAGCACCTTCTCAGTCAGTTTGGATGAGACTTACAGTTACCTGGCCAATCATGTCAACAATTACTTTGGCAGCACCACTACCACTCAGGAAAAGGCCTCTACCTCCGTTCAGGGACGAAAGAGCGTTAGTCTCACACCAGTGTCCAATAATAAAGGTTTAGAGTCCACTGCTACGAGTTCCCCATCCACACAAAAGAAGGGTTTCGGACACTACCTGTCCTACTCTGCACCAACTGTCCAGGCATTTGTGGGAAACTACATAAGGCCTTTGGTCCCCAAGTTCAGGGCGGTGGAACCTAAAAGCGCTGAGGTGGTGCAGGCGAAGGTGGAGGACGTACAACCTAAACCGGCCGTTGCCGCTGTGACCAGGGAGATAAATGCAACAGAGGAAAGAGCCAAGAGGCTTCTTCTTCAAAGGGAAAAGGTAGGCCTACACCTTCACTTGGAACCAGAATGTGTCAATTAGCCTAGTCACACACTATGAATTTGTACACATTTGAACACTGATACAATTATGGGTTTCATTTGATACAATTCCTATTCACTAGGTCAGAGTGAATAGGGATGTTAAATCAAACACATCACCTAATACCACACTAACCACAACTGTGTGTGTGTGTGTGTGTGTGTGTGTGTGTGTGTGTGTGTGTGTGTGTGTGTGTGTGTGTGTGTGTGTGTGTGTGTGTGTGTGTGTGTGTGTGTGTGTGTGTGTGTGTGTGTGTCCAGTAAGGGCTATAAGAGAGCTCTGTGTGGGGAGAATTGAGTCCTCTG
>OOFH01076252.1:0-10168 GCA_900323355.1 Merlangius merlangus
TGCTGAAGGAAAGCCTGCTCTGAAAGGTTTAATTGTACATTTGCTAGGTTACATGCTCTAGTAAGTGCAGACTTCTCTGCAATGCCAAGCACATCGAAAGCATCGGCGTCCTCTCACTGGTGCCTTCAGCTGTCCGCCATTTGCTTTCGCTGTCTCACTTCATTGGTTCAGTGAAGAGGAATTTTATGTTGTCATCATTGAATAGGGGTGGGGGGAGGGGGGGTGATTTATTGCAATGCTCAAATGTATTTTTCATCGAAGACAAGGTCTGTGGATACTTTGTCATTTAAATGTCTTAAGTTGTCCGCTGTTCATAACACAGGAAGCAGTCATGGTGCGGCAGTCCTGCCTTTCGCTCTGGTTCCACATTGTGCTACAAATGGCTTGCAAGCCCCAGATCCACTTTGTAGCCCTTCCATTGTATAAGACATTGTATATGTACAGTATGCTAGAGTTCCGGATTATTACTAAAGCATTTTATAAAAATTGTTTGATTTTAGTAAAGATATAGACTTCCACTCCTTTGTCCTTGGTCCTTTTTTGTTATTGTGTTTTGAATAGAGCTTTTACGAGTCCGACCCTAGAGGATTTTGACTCTGTACTCCAGGGTCATGTTTTCAACGCCTCTTTCCTGTGAGTGCAGACAGCTTTTTAACGGCTGCCATGCACCACCCAGGTGGGTGCTTCACATTGTAGCAGCAGTCGACTTAATATTATTAATTCATTCTAATGATTAGCACGTGTTCATCATTTGTAGGCCTATATGCTTGCTATACCATATATGCTCGCTGCTTGTGGATATGCAATGTACGAATTGTTTATTATTAGGGGAATATGATTTAATTTTTATTAGACACTAGAATAATAACAATAACGGAGAAAGCTCTGTAAACAATAGTGACACGTTCTCTGTAGGGATGGACCGATACCGATTTTTTTTTTTTAGGGCTGATTCCGATAGCGATTTTTTTTCATCTGTCTAAGCCGATAAACCGATACGCCGATACCGTTTTTCTTAAGCTGATATTTGGAGCCGATAATACGCTGGAAATCCAGAGTTCTCGTGAGAGTACAATTTGAATTTGCTCAGCGAGTCACTCTGGGACCGAGCAATATACTTGTGTATATTCTTGGCCTCCCCTTGCTCAGAACATTAATCAATCACATCGATGTATCAATATAGGCGGGTCAAAAGCGTTGCTGTTTTACCGACCGGATACGGCAAGAGTCTTGTCTATTGGATAGCTCCACTGGTCTAGATACGTCACCCCTTGTATTCTTCTGATTCGTCATAGCGTTATCCAATGTGTGTTATCCAGTGATATTTTCAAATGCATGCTTGGTGCCGCCCCTCGAGTTGGGCCATTTTCATTACTCGTTGCCAGACCCTACAGTTTTCTAGATGTGGGTCTGGATTTCCAGGCTAAGCCTCCCTCAATTTACATCATAAAAATGACACAATGATGATAACAAATGTTACAATGTGTCTATTTAAAAAAAGGTGAACATTGAACATTTTTTTAAACTGAACATTTATTGAACTGTCTGTAAATAAATAAATTTAAAAAAATAAAATCGGCCGATACTGATACACGGAAAAAACACAAATATCGGCCGATAATATCGGCCGGTCAA
This sequence comes from Merlangius merlangus, assembly GCA_900323355.1. NCBI lineage: Eukaryota > Metazoa > Chordata > Actinopteri > Gadiformes > Gadidae > Merlangius > Merlangius merlangus. Next base: position 1,636 of record OOFH01076252.1, read on the forward strand.
TATATCGGTTGATCACTAGTTCTCTGCAGCTACAGCAAACGCAGTAATGTCAAACACCCTTGCTTTGTCCTCATCTATTCGTCCATTGGTCAACCACCAATTACCTACTGTCATTCCATCCTTGATCATTATCTAAATTTAAGTAAGTGTTAAAGAGTTTAAAATAGGATTTTGTGTTCACACCTACTACTGCCGCAGCCGTAGCCCTGAGGCCACTTCTCAGCGGTGCCACAGCTGTTATGACCCAATGAAGAATATGAACCAAACCAGGTTCCACATCATCTCCGCTCTTAGATCAGGCCTTCAGTTCAAATGTAACATCGACCATCCCCAGAAAAATGGTCTTTGGGCTTTTCACTCATCCACAGATCAGCACGTCTATACTTGTGTTTCAGCCTTAGTTGTCGGCAACAACGAAAAACAACACTGGACAGATGACTGGCTTGTTCATGAGGGACAACCGAATGTTCCTGAATGTGGTCATGTGGTTCTCACTGAGCTAAGAGGTGCGTGATCTGAAACAGCCCATTTTCAGCTCTGCATTATTGAAGAGGAGAGAGTCTTCTCCCAGTGTACCATAAAAGCCCTATATACAGCAGAGCTGCTGCTGCAGAGTGCTTTATTCCAAACATGCCCAGACACAAACCAACAAGAGTTGGCCAGTGGGCTGTCTACTCTGCCTGCCTTTCTCCCTCATGCACTCAGAAATACATGAGGAAGTTGTGGCTCTGTCTGCCCATCTGTTCTGGTTAAGAGCAGAATGACACGCAATCCTCCATTCATTTCTTTATCAATTCCCTTTGGGCATTTGCAGTATTTTTTCACAAGATACGATGTGATATGTTGTTTTTTTAAATGGCTTTCTAATGTATTACATTTAGCGTCTTTATGTTTCTAAAATAATATTCTATCTATATTAAGTCTAGATTCCCCAACCAAATCTATGATTCAGGTATACTTTTTTAACATAGTTAAAAATGTGATCTATAGTGTCACCCCAATAAAAATAGAAACCATCATTGTGATTATTTGTGCAGTTGGTTACAACCAGTCCTCTGGGGATTTGACAGTCCATACGTTATTTATTCTTCCTCAATCTCCCTATTAATAATTCTAATTTCCATTTTATTACTCAAAATATTTTTTTACATGTTTCACAATTTTCCAACAATTTCAACATTCATATATGTTTATATAATTTCTCATGCATTTATTTGTACTACCATGACTGTTTCAAGTTACTGCTGCTGCATGCACACATCCTGGCCAATATTGAAACGGGGGGAAACTACTTGTTGCATGTCGGACGTTACCCGCATCTCTAACTTTGAACTTTGCACCTTTTATTATTGTTTAATGAGCAGTTAATTTCATGGCTACAAGTCTTAAATGCGCTTAAGTAAAGACAGATGTATATGAAATGGGCCATTTTATTTTAATTAACGTAATGAACTTAACTCCACAATTTCAAATGTCTTAGTTATACATAGTCACGTAGCTCAGGTGGCGTTCAGCCAGTAAAGTGAAAGGTTCACGTAGAATAAATAGTTGGGGTGAAGAATGCCAGTTGGTCACATAGTTTGTTCAAGCTGAATTAACAAGCTTATAAATTACCACCTGGGTTCCTTTCTTATTCAAGCTAATTTGGCTCCATGGCTTCTTATAACTTCTATGATTCTTCCTTAGAGAAATGTAAATGTTTTTTTGCAGGGTTTCTTTGAGATGCACTGTGCCCTCTTGCCGTCGATTAGTGCTCCTTTACGCCTAAGTGTTGTTAGACTAACAAAAAAATTCAAGACATTCAATATTTGATTTGTTTTAAAGGTGCCGGTGTAGAATTGAGGGGGAATCTAGCTCAACTAATTTGGCAGAAATATTCATTAGTATATTTTAATTGTCTATAAAAGCATGAAAATGAGAATCACGTTTTGGTTACCTTAGAATGAGATCTTATATCCCATATAATAAGGGAGCGGTTCCCCTGCAACGGAACCCGCCATGTTGCAACGCAATGTTTCTTAAGTAGCTCAGAACCGAGAAACATTTTAAATATCTTCTTTGTGCTATGACTTATAACTTTACATACTTAATAACTAAATACAATTTATAAATCTATCAAGTAACCTCATGAATAGACACTTGACTACTAATTGATGTCATAGACAATGACATAAATTATTGAAGTACAGGCCACCATAGCTTCTTCAAGGTCGTTGGAAGGAGGGGTCTGGGGTATTAAATAGGCTGCAATCTTTAACCTCACCGCTAGATGCTACTTAATCCTACTCACTTGAACTTTAAGGTTCATGTGGATGCTTAATTTATGAATGAAAATAAGGGTCAAAGAAATAGTAATAGTGTAGAAGGAGCTTAGGTAAAATAATACTTTAGCTTTGGGAAAGTTGGCCGGTTACCGGCAGATGTTTTAAACCATTTTCTTAGAAAGTTAGCATAATACTGTAGGAAAAGCTGGTTTTACCCCCTGACATGTTTTAGTGTGTTGATGGCTGGTGTTTCCTGTGTACCCTGATTATTCAATGCACCATGGGGATGTAGCCTCACCCAGCCCAATGGTCCAATCACTCTGACTCGAGCCAGGTGAGGCGGCTTGAACCAGCCATCTACCACAGACACGCCACAAAACTTCTTTATGTGTTTTATACATTATTCACATAATAAATGAACATGACTGCATCTAGTAGCACCATTTGGATCAGCGAAGGCCCTTCAAAACATGTAGTATCTCCATAGACTTCCATTCACTGGTGTTGATCATAGCAAAGCAAAGTCATTAAGGGAATGGATTAGCTGAACCCATAAAAACGTCACAATCCTTTTAGGGCATTCTCCATTTTCCAGACTCACTTATCGATCTGTGTTGAGTTTAATAGGGGCTTTGTAGTTTTCACTCCAGAGATTTTCACTGTACGCACTTTAGGTGACTTGCAATATCACAAGGGTCAGCACATTGCTTCTAATCTCCCTCGATAAAGATTATTATTCTCCAAGAACCCCCCCTCTTTCATCCTTCCCATAATTGGCTTGGATAATTTAATAGAATGTAAACAGTCAATGCAAGGCAATATTATATAAGTAGTATGGCTCTAGTTACTTTTTGTAGAATGAGAATAAATCATTTTGTAAATCAAGGATTTAAAAAAAATAGTTGAGTACCTCCTCATCCTCCTCATCTTGCTTCCCTTTCCTGGGCCACATTGACCAGCTCTGACGGGGGGATCTTGAGGAGTTCCTAGGCCAGTTCCTAGGCAAGTGCAATTCGCAATACTTTGTTCATCCATATAAGCATAAAATAAAAAAACAAACCTCTAAAATAGAAGTGTGTGAGCTATTTTGGATAGGGAGAATTGTTTTCTCATCTGAGCAACAGAAAATACTGTTTGGGACATAGTGGATTGTCTGGCCTTTTTCCCAACATCTCCACCTCTATCCCAGCAGGAACTGCATATGGAACCATCTGCCAGGATCCACATCCCAGATGTAGTTATCTCAATACATACCTTCTCAGTCTGCTGACAATGTCTTTCAGTGCAAGTTGAATAAGGAGAAACACGTTGAGTATATATACTTTAAAAGTCAATTTTGTTATTAAGCTCTCCCCCTCCAAATGTCAGTCAATCACTCTGTGCCACTACCTTTAAATCTATTCTCAATCCCGTCTGTTCTACTCAGCCTACTCAGTCCAAACTAATTTACATTTCCACATATCTGTTCCCCTGCCCTCATGTCTCCATGCCTTCTACTTTTTATTTAATTCCTTTCAATTTCAACTATTGTCTTGTTTCATAGCTTTACATTATGCATCATATAGTTTGATATTATTCATCATTGCATTGTATTTACTTATTATATATACAGTATTTTTACTTATTCTTTGTGAAAGCGTTGATCATTTCTTTGTTGCACGACAGTCTAAACCAACCCCCAGTTCCAGGCTACCAGATTGACTCATAGTAAAACCATGAGAACCATGTGAATTGCCTTACCTGAAGCAAGAGCATTATGATCAAGAATTACTCTTTATTCTGTCGCTTTCGAATATCCTCGAATACGTCCCACATTTGATGTGATTAGAACCTGCTTTTAGGTTTCAAAGATGTTCTCAGTTTGTCACATGCTGTTAGTTTAACACATTCTATGGCTAAGTAAAGGGAAAACTGTGTAACTATGATGTATCATAATGCAACCTTGTAACCAGACACACATGCCTTTTCTGATCGGCGTAAAATGTTTATCACTTTTTACTTGGCACATAACCAAACGACCCACAAAATGGTATTCCAATCCCTGCTCATCTTTTGGAGATATTCCGCTCACAGTCACAGACAGACACTAATGAACAGACACAAACAGTGCAAAAACATCATAACAGAACAAACCTCATAACCAATTTTTGTCTCAGTATTTTCCCCAGTAGTACTTTGTGCTAGGTCCAATATAGGCCCAGATGTATTTGCTTCACTTGCCTCACAACAGGTCTTACTGATGAGAGTATCATCTGTGCTTACTCTGTCCATGTGGAAGTTCCATACCATCGCTTCCCCACAGCACAGCAGCTCCAGCATGCCTAAAGCGTTGAAAATGTCTGGTTGGCCTGTATCCTGGTAACTGGCAATGGGTAATTAGTGTAATGGCTCTGTGGTATATTGATACAGGGTCTTCCCTTCTCAGGCCGTCCTTTGTTTGCTCCTCTTGTTTTTGTCAGTGTTTTTTAACACTCATGACCTCCCCTTTCAACTCTTCATGTAGGGTATCCGTTTCACTGGGATGTTAAACTGCTGTCATATTTTCCACTCACCTTCAACCTTGCATTCCTTTTTACAGTACTACCACGCACATTTCAGTAGATGACATTTTGTTTTATTTAAAATGTTTTTAGCCCTCTGATTAAGGATGTGTGCATGGCAGTATTTTCAGTCCCAGACCAGACAGCATAATTCTTCTAGAAACATTTAAAGGCAATTTTGATGGGTTGAGAATGGGAATAAGATAAACAAAAAGATGATTTTGTTCATAGGACATAAATGTCAGAAAAGTCAGTGATAACACTAATTTTAAAAAGTAACTTTCAAGTAACTTGAAATACTTTGTAATGTAACCAACTGTTAATGCAGATACCTTGACAACCATGTTATTTAACCAACTGCTAATGCAGATACCTGGACAAACATGTAATTTAACCAACTGTTAATGAAGATACCTGGACAACTATGTGATGTAACCATCTGTTAATGCAGATACCTGGACACCCATGTAATGTAACCAGCTGTTAATTGAGAGACCATGTTTTTGGGACAACCATGTTACCTGGCGATCCATATGCATGTCAACATTTTTAATGTTTGGGTAACTTTTGACCCAGGGGTCGGGTATCCCCTATTAGCAGAAACAAGTCAAAACCTGTTAACGAGCTGTGTGCCCCCCAAAAAAAAATTTTCAAAGAAGGATATAGTGCTACAGTTTGTGTTGTGAACACAAAAGATCAAATCTTGGTCAAATTGTTATTTGTAATTTTGTATTTCTTTACCGGCCCATTTGGCCTAGTTTTTCAGTAATTTTGTGGTTTTCTATTGATATTGGAGGACATATTTTTTGCCGGTTGCTGATCAAATAAGGCACAACATTGTCTTTTGAGCTAATAACAAAAACTCATTCCATGTGATCCTATCCCAAATCCACAGTGTGTTGCAATGCACGGCTCTGCTTGTATCTGATCTATCCATTCAGCCCTTCCCCTGATGGCCCTGAGAGAGAAAGGCTTCAGGTGGGGGGACTTGTGCCTGGTCCTTTTGGTTTACCAACAGAAAGAACAACAGAGCTGGGTAATTCTGACATAATAATAAAAAAAAGGAAGTGTATGTTGTCTGTAAATTGTTTATTTTCACAGCTGTATCTTTAAATATATAGGAAAAAATACTTTTGAAACAATGGAGGTATGTTGAAATATGCTTTATTTGTTACTTCATCATTTTGACACCACTAGAATAATTATTACGAATAAATGAAATGAGGTCAGCAAAAGTTCAAGTTATTAACTGCCATTTTTTAAAGGTAATCTAAAATCGGTTCAAGCTAGCAATAAACACCTCCATATTTTGCCAGCAATATTTGTTATCTTAAACTAATCCATGATTTACAAATATTTACTCATGCGATAACTCACTTTAAGGTCATCATTTGAAGTTTGACCTGGATAAAACCAACACGAGGTGACACCTTTCAAGGTATTTAGTTACGCGAGAGTGCTGCCAATGGGCCTTTGTGTTAGTGCAATGCGGCTGACAGCACCCGTAGTAAATAGCAGACCGATTTAGAAAGTGGACGAGATGGTAGACAAGTCAAGAGGACTTGGAGGCACAGGTGGCCACTATTTCAAGTGAATCCTTGACCTTGATGTCCTGGGGGACAGGGTGGGGGTGAGATGGGTGCACACACAAACAGAAGCTTCTACTATATAGGTGGCCCTCAGAATGCCAGGATGGGAATGTTCAGGACAAAAGGATATGGCACCACAGTGGCCTACCAATAACTGGTAGAGGACTGCTTCAGTGGCCGCAGTTTTTTATTTCAAACATCTGTTCTTTGACTGCTTGGCTGAGTGAAACTCGAGCCCATGCAGTAATTTGGTTTAATTAAACCCTGAGCAAAAAGAGACACTTCGGCCGGGGACATGCAACTCGGTTTTTCCACAACTATGTAGACATCTGCATGGGGATGCTTCTGACAGCTCTGTCTTAAGGCTGGAGTCTTAGATAAAGTATTGTTTGATAAAAGGGAAACAACCTCGTCCTTTTAATTTGACCAAAGCATATCCAGCCCCTGGGCGGGGGGTAGTCATGGAATTTTGGGGTACTAATGGAACAGGTTAATGCGATGGGCTGGGAAATGCATCATTCTGTCAGCGCCCAAATTGAGTTTAAATGGGTGTTGAAATTGAATTACCTAAAGATCATTCTCTATTTTAAGCTATAAACTATAGTTTTAAAGAACACTGTTAATTTTCAGCAATTCCACAGAGTTCCAAATCTATTGCCGTTTCAGGAGGCCATATGTGACCGTAATGAGCGACCAGAGGATAGTTGGCGTGCACACAGTGGTTTAAGCTGTGTAAATGTGTAATAGGACATATACACATTTTCCTGAATGCGCAACTCATTTAATGTTGCTTTTTTGGATTAGGTTTTGTAATCTATGGGTTAGTCACTATGTTTTCTTTGAGGCAATAGGCCAAAGTTTCAATATGTGGGCTGCCTAGCCAGAGAGTGGTGAAGACAGGACTCCCTGCTATGGGGTCACAGCCTCGCATACAGTATGTTTAGTTGACTAATGTGTAGAAGCAGACAAACCTGCCTTTGTTTATTCAATTTATAACCTTTACCTCCATCATTACCTTGCCTTTATTAATCGGTGGTAATCCAAATTAAACTACTTTCGACTTTTATTCCCCTAAAAAAAAAAGCCAAAACACTCAACTCACTCACTTCTCAAACAGTCCCCTAAATGCAATGTTTATTTACTAAGATATTAACATAACACTAGTATATATTATATTGAAAAAAATAATTACTGAATACAAATATACTGTTGACATCCTAACACCTGGCTAAAGGAAAAGTAGCCCTATATTACTTATATTACTCCTAAGGAGAATGCCTTCTTAAGGCTCGAGGCAATCATCTTATCTGGCTCCTGTGAGAATATCTTGTGAGGTGTCCAGTAGCCTACCCTGGCTAGCTCCTCTGACCCTTGACTCACATCTGCTGCTCTCTTCCTACAGAAGCAATAGAGTAAATGTTGAACCCCTGAGCTATCTCACAAACTACTCGCTCTCTTTAGAAACCTCTGAAGTTATAACACACAGGGGCACCTCCACCAATCTGTGTCCATAGGCCTAACCCTAAACTCTAAACAGCTGTTGACGTGAACTGAATGTGACTAACGTCTTAATTCATTTTATTTTGCTCTGGGCAATGGCAAGAAAAAGCAGTACATTTGAGTGTAGATTGGTTTTCTTCATGACGGATGTAAGGTATGAGTTTGACACAGGTTTTAACTACACAGCAGGCAATCTGGTTGGGGTTGGCCAGAGGCTGGGTGGTTGCAAGGCTGCAAGGGATCGTGATGGATCCTTCGAAGAGGGCCAATTCCTCCGGGTGGTTGCGGAGGATAGACAGGTCACAGGCCAAGCCAAGATGGTCCCAGTAAAACAAATCGTTGCTTGGCAGTGAAGGGCCATTATGCCCAAGGCCATGCTGCAATAGCCGCTCCCACACGTTGGTTCCGAGATGAGCATCGCTGCGGAGGATAACCGAAAACACGTCCATGTGACGCTTTAGAAAACAAATAAAGTCCGATTCGTTTTTGATTATTACAATTTTAGCCACACATTTGGCATGGAAAACAGTTTTGTCTAAAAGTATTTACGGCGTCATATGATAGGCATGGATTTCGTAATGTAATGCCACCCGCTTTAAAAATTAAAACAAAAACAAGGAGCGGGAGCCAGCAGGCACAT
>OOFH01076252.1:10188-20782 GCA_900323355.1 Merlangius merlangus
CACACACACACACACACACACGCACACGCAAACGCACACACACACCCACGCACGCACACACACACACACACACACACACACACACACACACACACACACACACACACACACACACACACACACACACACCTGCCTCACTGGAGGAGCTCAGTTCGGTGGGAGCCGCTGGCCCGTTGTTCCACCTAGCCTAGGACCAGATCTCCAGATCCATCTTCTATAGGCTCTACACTGTCTTAAGATGAATCGAATTTCTCCAGTTTACTATTTTGTACATCTTGGTTAATATTAGGAATCACACAACGGCTCAACGTCTGGGTTGAAACGTGGAGAATGGAAGCGCGCAACGATGCGCAGTCGTGGAATCAACTCGAAGATCAGACCGAAATATAAAGTTTGGTCCCCCGGTGGATTAGTTGAAATCAGGAACCTTTGCTCACCTTTCGTCGACGTGATCGGACGCCTCAACATATTCCACAAAGGTGGGTTCGTTTACATTTGGAGGGGGGGTTTGGGACGCAGTAATGGCACGGCAAACATTGAAGTGAGGCAAAATAGATTCAACAGCCAATAGTTCACCACTAGTGTTTATCCTGCCTTATCTCTTTTTATTTATTTTTAATAACTGTGAAAGGTTATGGTCTCCTTAAGCCGTGAATCTGGATCCACCTTTCTTTCTCCTCATTAAGAAAAACGGACAGTAGGCCTAATTTGAGGTTATAAAACACGATCAAAGCATTTTAGAAAGGCCATATGCATCTGTTGCATGTTTTACTGTCGATAATGTTATATATGCTGTCTGTACGACAAACGGCTCTGTTCTGCCTATGTTATAAATTATGAAATAATTTAGAATACACAGTAGACCTAGGCCTATATAAATACCTAATAAATGCCTACCTATAAACAACTTATTATACCTCATAAACAACCACCTAACTCATTCTATAACAACATTTCAATATCAAAAGTGTTATTGTTATTTAATTTGGTCATTCACTGCGCAATGATTGATCGCAACATAGCTAAATGAGGACCAGCCAACATAGAATTCGGTTGTTTGTTTAGTTTGTTAATTTTCTCATAGTCCATTGAGGAAATGTGACCCTTAGTGGCAGTGGGTCTAAAACGCTTAACTCAACATAAAATTACTCTTGAACATAAGATATAGGCCTAGATGATCTCGTGAGTCAATGTAGGCCTATCATTTCAGCACGATTAATACACAGAGTTTATCTGTGAGCATCCTTGAGGAAGAGGCTTTATCTGCCTCTTTATAACCCCTTTGCAGTCGTCTCATTGGATAAAAGCGCCTACAAAATACATGGTCAACCAATGGTGAATATAACCACATAGTCTATATACTATGAGTACATTAGTAAACACTGTTGATATTGACTATTTCTTAGTAGGCCTATTTCTAAGTAGTGACTATTTCAAAAGCTTTAAAAGAAAACTGCACACAGAGGAATAAATACTCAAAGCTTTTAAAAGCAATATGCGTGTTCAGCCTTTAATATTATTGGATTTTACTCAACATTTTATAGGTAATTTATAAGAGGAATATAGGTGTAACACTCATTGACCGTTTCATCTGATTTCTAAGTGTTGATTATGAAATGATGCACCTTTCTGGAGAGGGGATGAACGAGCTGGTTTTAAGACTGGCCAAATTGTCATCCAACTTGGCCAGTTTAAAATCAGAAAAATGTTTTGGCATGGAAGGCATACATTGGGCATACATTGTTCGATGCCAGTGTGAACACTGTGTGTTAAGAAAGTTCTTCAGTTACAGACGTGGCTCCAGTACAATAAGACAGTCAAGCCAGCAGGAGCCAGGGTTAAGCGAACAACCTTAAGCTATCAGGCGACCATGTCTCTGAACTAGCGGTTCACTGTGCCAGCCCTACATGACAAGTCATTGCAAATACCGTCAGCATGTTTCACAAATGAGGTGGCATGCTTTGTAGTGTAGGACCTACATGAGCTATTCTCTTTGTATCCCAGGCTATCCCAAGGTATATTTTTGTCAATCCATTTGTATTCGAATGAAGGACGGTCGTGTATTTATTCATTATTATATCTATGTAGGCCTATATGAGTTCAGTCTTCTTCATTTCATGTTCAGTTCATGCTATTGAAATTATGAACAGAGTGTGAAGCCTAAATTATGAATAGAACAAAGTATTTCTTTTTGCATTATGGAAAAATAATTGACCTTATTGCAATTGTTTTGGAGTTTTGTAATTAACAGTAAAAATGGGCGAAACCAGAATGGACCAATGAGAACATTACGAGGTACTAGACTGTGGGATGCTAAAGCGTGCTGCCTCCTCAGTGCACCAGTTTATCAAGTACAGATATGTTTCTGCATTGTCTTGTTTCCACTACATGAGCCATACATCTGATCTGGGCCCTTTACACACAGCAGGTGGCAACGACAGACAGTCATTTTTGCAAGTGCCCCTAAAATATTAACCTCATCAGCAGTGCAGAGATACGTATCGCATGTCAGTTTAGTAATTAAAGACGCTGAGGTGTTGGCTGCCGTCTTCCTAATAGACATGTAGTCTTGACGGAGATCGCCCCTCCTTTAAGGCTGGTTAGCATAGAGGCTGAACAGTATCAATGTAAAAGCAGAGATTATTTTACCCCCAGCCAGTATTTCTGGATCACAGTTCAAAAACTTCAGAGGGCAGTGGATGACCAAATCAACTACAATAGTATGTACACGTTTTCATTCATATAAACCACAAACATGGTTGTATGTGGTCATGTCGTCATTTAACAGGTGCTTGTCCGAAAAGTGAGGCTGAGAACAATTGAAGCATACAATCGAAATTGGACAAGATCCAAGTGCTGCAAGACCAGTTAAAAAAAACAACAGAGTGCAGACTAGCCATAGGTATCAGTTAATATATCACTTTATATATATTTATTTGTATTAGTGGCAGTGAGTTTCTAAATGCATCCCTGGCGTGATCATATCACAAATCAACACGCAATTAGGTGCAAGGTTTGTCTCCAATTAATTGTCTTGCTCAAAGATTCATACTTTAACGGCCCCGACAATCCAAAACCCAAGTGGAATCTAGATGGAAAAAGTGTGTAGTTCAAAACGTTAGCAGCTTTTACTTCTTCACCACCTCAGAGTTTGTCACGTACGGTACGATCACGTTGACTAAAACGCTTTAGGTGGCGTTTTGAAAAGAGAAAACTTACATTTTTTTAGTACATGGCATAAAGATAATTATGAGCCTTTGATTGATATCCAGACATTTTTTGCGGAGACAAATTCCTGTTTCCCACTTTTATTGGAGTGAACGGAGATATCTACTTCTGGGCCCCTTGGATCGAGGGACCCGTCCACAGCCCGCTTAAACAGCTGCAATACCAAGCTTGGCACTGGTGGATTGCGGAAGTATGCGCTGTTCCTGGGGGCTTGAGTGTCCGTCTTGACGTTGTGGGAACTTGACAGGTTTCTGACTAGTTCCGGCGGATGTTCTCAAGCCTCGTGCATGCATGCGCGCAAATGCAGACGATCTGAAACTCGCCTAGTGTTAGCATTGTAGCATCATAAGCGAGAGGTCTGAGCGATCGCAGTCACATTGTTTAGCGACCATGGAAGTATAAGTTACTAACCCCCCCGATTTTAGATAAATTTTCCTAAACTTGACCTTATAAGAAAAACACCTTGTGTATACATTTTAATTGTTGTATTTTAAAACAAAAATCACAATTACCACTATTTTTTTTTCTGTTTCTGAATCAAATGCTTAGTATATACACAGACCCATCAGCTGGTGTGCCCAGGGAACTCACTGATTCAGTGAATTTGTTAGGAAGCAAACAAATCTGAAATGACCCACATGGATTCATGGACCTATTATGTGTGGGTGCAATAAATAAGACAGATATGATGGTGCCAGCCCCACGTCAGGTTTCAAAAACAAGTAATACTGAAACTGAATCTCAAACTTTGTGCTGAAATGTATTTAACATGAAATATTATACAGGGAGAAGGCTGTGACAGCATTCGATGGTCAGGTGTGACAACAACAGGATTACAGGGATCTGAATGACAGAAATACAATTGTGGGAATTTTATTTCAACATTCAGAGGAAATCAGGCCTACTGTATGTAAATAAGATTAATGATGTCTAGGATAGTATAAATTATAACTGTAAATGTCAGGTGTATTGCTGTTGATGGATCCATAATTTTATATTAATAATAATAATAATAATAATAATAAATATAACCGCAAGCGGTGATTAAAAGGGTCCGAGCAAAATTAAAATTCAAAAACACACTTATGGAAGATATATAAATATAACGAAAGATGTTCCACTTATAAACCTGAACTGCAGTCTTAATTCACATGGTTCAAAATGTCTATTGATAAGCACACAATATCCAGAAAACTCAAAGCATTTCTCAAGTGAATTAAAGCTAGGGTAGGCGATTTTTTTACTGAAATATAAAAAAAATGTCATAATAGCCGATGAGAATATTTATGTAGGCGATGAGAATATCTGCTCATCAATTTGCTCTCCCTTGCCTCTGTGTGCCCCCCCAAAAAATTGCCACCGCTCATGTACACTTTGACCAATCAGAGCGATGCTCCGATTCTCCGTTCTTATTGGCTGTGGGACTGTCCGTCACCTTGGCACCGACGTTCGTGCGTCCCTGCGTGAGCATTCACGAGCCTAGCAGTCTGAGTAGCAATGTCTTCATCAACGGCCCATAAATTCCCCATTCCCCGGATACCATCAACTATATATGTACTTATGCAGTTATCAGCACTAATGTTTAATTACTTCGGAATCGGACATGGCGTTTCGTCTTCCTATCAATGTAATTGAATTCACATGAACGCGCATAACTGACGTTCGGAGGGAGGAGCTACAGCAGGTAGTGTGGCAGGGAGGGACCAGAGCGCACGCAACAGAATCGTAGCGGAATCTCAACGGCTGTTTTCTCCAAAATCGCCTACCCTAGCTTTAAGGGGTTTCTTCAAAGCATATACCTGAAAAATCATTGAAATTCTGGGGAAATTAAACATTTGTAGTCAAGAACACTAACGGAAGAAATATAAATATGACAGAGTTAATTATGAAGGAAAAATGGTTAATGAAGAAGTTCCTCTTAATGCCATACTGTGTCTGCGCAGTCCGATTCTTGGAAACAAATGAGCCGGAATGTTGATTGCCTGATGAATTTCAGGTGCTGTTCAATGTTGTGTTTCGTAAATGAGTGGCAATGACAGAATGTCATGTTCAGCTTGTTCATAATGCTCTAAACAGGATTCAAACTCTCAACTTGAGGATCACCAGTGCACGGCATTTTCTCGTTACACCACTGACATTCCTGAACTGCATAAAGCCTCATTCACATGGTGAAAATGTAGATTGATAAGCACACAACATCAAGAAAACTCCAAGCACACATTTCACAAGAGAATTAAGGGCTTTCTTAAAAGAGTACAGATCTGAGATTTTGCACTGTTAATGGTATCCGACTAATGATGATGCCATATGGTAGTTATACAAAAACAAAATGGTCATATAGGCAAAATGGGTTGAGAATGTGGTAGGGATGTCCCGATCCGATATTTGGTTAGGATCGGCCGCCGATATTAGCAAAAAAATGCATATCAATATCGGATCGGCCTGCACGGGAAAATCCCGATCCGGACACCCAATCCAGTTTGTTTTCAAAACGCCGGTCCGTTTTGAGCGCACCAATGTAGGTAATCCATTCCAGTTTTTTTCAGCTTTTCCCCAAAAATCCGGTCCGCGTTGTTCAGCACACCTGGCGCACACCTAGTGACCTTTTGGCTTTTTAAGCCTTGGTTTTACACTCTTGTTGTTCAAGAGTGATGCCAATTCAGTGTGTGTGTGGTAATTTTACTATTTATTATTTTGTCTATTTTGTGTTTATTTAACCCTGAATAAAGAGGTTAGCTTCTCATTACCAACTATTGTGGATTATTCAAACTAACCTAATTAAGTTGGCTAGTTTTTCTTAAGAGTAAAACCCTTTTCAACATGAGTAGCACAACAAAATAAGTAAATATCGTTAATCTTTAATACATGCTTGGATCGGCCGGTATCGGTATCGGCCGATGCTAAAAGCTACAATATCGGTATCGGATCGGAAGTGCAATAAGCTGGATCGGGACATCCCTAGAATGTAGATGTTTGACTTTCCTATGAAATTGTGAGAAAAGTAAACATTTTTAGAGCAGAAGACCAGGGTGAAAAAGTTGCATCTGATTTTAGAGATTAATATGATGAAAGAATTTGGAGTCCAGGTCAATCTAGTAAGGATAAATTTTGATATAGCGCCACTTTTGGGTGCAGTACCACTATGTTTTTTTTTACAACGAAATGGTCATATAAGAAAAATGGGCTAACTGCTCCAACTTTATTGGCCAATATTTCTCAAATGGAACTAAATAAAACAAATTCTGTTTGATGATTTTTGTGAGGCTTTGTCTAATGATTTTATGTGGAGATTTTGGGGTATTTTTGTAGCCTGTGAATCTTTTTTATCATGTTTGGCTTTATAGATGCATCTGATTCTTGAGATTAATATTATGAGTCCAGGTCGATCTGGTCTAATTCAGGATTTTTTTTTTACAATAGCGTGACCTTTGGGTGCAGTACCACAATTTGGGTTTATAGGTAGTGGGAGGTATTGGTATCCACCAAATAATAGTCATATGTTTTTTTATACAATAACAAAATGGTCATAAGAAAAATGGGTGCTCCTGCTCCAACTTTATTTGCCAATATTTCTCAAATAGAACTAAATAAAACAAATTCTGTTTGATGATTTTTGTGAGGCTTGGTCTAAAGATCTTATGTGGAGATTTTGCAGAATTTTTGATTATTTTTGTAACCTGTGAAGAATTTTGAGTCCAGGTCAATCTGGTGAGGAGAAATAAGCCTAATTCATGATTTTTTACAATAGCGCGACCTTTGGGTGCAGTACCACAAATTTGGGTATATGTGGGGATTATTGGTAACCATACCAGAAAATGTCAAGGGTTTTTGACTTAAGCTATAGAATTTGAGGGGTAAAAAATACGTGGTACCAAGCAGCTTCGCTGCTCGGACCCCTAATAATAATAAAATGCATTTTATTTATGGGCACCTTTCAGGCCACTTAAGGCACACCTTACATGTATAATTAATATAAGATTAAAAACACTTGGGTGGAGCGTGTTTGTCACTTTTGTGAAAGAGCTGGAGAAACGGAATAAGATGCAGCTGGGCAGGGCGCTGAGAGGTGATGCATGAGGCATGATGGTGGCATGGCAGACAAGTAGAGGAGCATGATGGACTGGGATCTGATGAGGAAACAAAAAAGATTATCCAACTTAAGATAAAATATACTCTGAAGTTTCCAGTTTCTGCAAATAGAAAAGAAGTGGTTTAATTAAGGCTTTGTATCATTAATAAGATAGTCTGTGACAAACAATCACTAACAAACAAAAAAATATAAAAGGCCTGTTTTAGTTTAAAGCCCACTCACCACGTCAAGGTGTTGGCCAAAAATGGGAACATAGAACAAAGACTCACATATACAATATACATTTATTGATCTGGGACTTTTATAAATATGAAAGATTGCTCCATATAACATATAACACTAACAACATAGTCATTGTGTGTAGGCCTAGAAAAAATACAGTTCCAATTTTATTGCTTAAGAAACAGATTCCGTCCAACTAACTATTTACGAAAAATGCATTCAATAATTTAGATACGGATAAATGGTTACATATCAACCAGCAACAAAGTTGGAGTGGCCTACCCACATAAATAATTGTAACACACCAATATTGTTAACTGCCATACATAGCTAAACAAGCAAATGAAAAATGATATACCAATGCAACTGAAATGTTTATTAGACTATTAACAATAATATAAGATAATACAGTAATGCACCTGTTCTTCGTCTTTGGATCTTTTGAATTAATGGATCAATATATGGTGAATCGTAATGATCGCAAGCAGAGGAACGTGAGAGTTATTGAGCAGCAGCTGAACCAGTCTAAAAATCCCTTCATCACTAAAACACTAGTGATAAAAAGTCACCACAGTGCCTAAAAACCATTAACGTCATTCATGTTAAGTGAATGGAAAAACCTTGCGTCGAGAAGTTAACAGAGCAGTGAACTAGGCCCTCTCGGATGCCAGGCCGAAACAATATTGTTTCACTACGACTCCTTTCAGCTGCCCACCCTTCCTTCTCCAGCAAAAAAATATTACAGGAAACGGCTAATAAAACGCTTGAGGTGGCGTTTTGAAAAGAGAAAACTTACATTTTTTTAATACATGGTAAAGATAATTATGAGCCTTTCATTGATATCCAGACATTTTTTGCGGAGACACATTCCTGCTCCCCACTTGTATTGGAGTGAACGAGGACATCTACTTCTGGGCCCCTTGAATTGAGGGACCCGTCCACAGTTCGCTAAAACAACTGCAATACCAGGCTTGGATGCTGAGCACTGGTGGATTGCAGAAGTATGCACTGTTCCTAGGGGCTTGCTGCTGCCATGAACTCAATTGCTTACCACCATGATTTCACTTTGATTAATGGAAAGTTAGAGAGTTGTTGTAAGAGCTGTGGAGGAAATTAGCTCTACATGTTGAAAAATATGTTGATATAGAATATGTTATAAAAAATATACAAATTGTAACTTTGCCTATTCTTCCGTTTTCCAAATATTTTTTTGCCCCGAATCAAATGTTTTATGGTCACGACTAGCCTGACGAACGATTGGCTTGGTTCCAGCCTAAAACTCTTTATATAACGACTGTACGAAAAGTCAATGGAGAAATTAATGGGAAATTTACTCCCGGAACTAGAGCTGTTCAAAAAGGGGGCTATCACTATTAAGCTCTACTGCGCTCTGTAGAGCAACCACATCTTCTTGCATCTTATAACCCATGTCATTATTATATTGTTTATATTACAAGTGTATATATATACAAGTTGTGGCATACAGTAAATTCTGTGTATGTGTATGTATAGTGTGTTTCATATAGTGTATAGCCTTGTCATCGACTTGGTACGTTCCTTTATTCCTGACTGCAATCACCACGTTCTGACGTTAGCCGTTATGAATAATTGTGAATTCAGTCTCATAATCAAGTTATTCAACATTATGTATTCCTAGCTTTCATACCACCAAAGAGCACTGTTAGTGCTATATCATATATTTCTACATAGATTTTTTATATATATTCTATATCAACATATTGCTGTGTACCCCGTAAATGAGGCGATGGAGGGGGTATGAGGCCCTTGACACGCAACCAAATTAAACATCCTTACCTTGAATAAAAAGGATTTCCCTGGCTTTGAACATTGCTGGAAGCATTCATTAAGCATACAACTGAAAAAAAAATGTAACATGGGTCTAGTCTTTTTTTGTTATTTCTAGGCAGAAATGTTACATAATATACCTTTGAGCTGCCTAGTTAAACTGTCTTGCTCAATGATACCTACATGCTGGAAACCACTGTTCCTAGCACTATTCCTACACAGACAATCCCCTGCCCCAATGATATATATTTTTGTTTTAAAGGCCTGTAGCTTACCTGAAATAACCTTAAAGGTGGGGGGTTGTTAAGACCCTAGGTCATAATTTTTGTTCAACACATTCCTATATCGGGCAGTTGTTGATGAATTGACCTCCATTATATTCAAAACAAGTGTTTAGCACATTCCATAGCTTTATTTTTGCTTTGCTTTTTCAAACCCAAATAAGTGCATACAAACTGCCCTGGCTAGGTAGCTTTCTCCAATAGTGGCCACAAACAAAGAAAAAAATCCACGCCTCTTTTCAATTCTGTTTTTTTCTGTGTTTACTCGCCAATGCACATGCTCACAGACTTAGAGACCGAGGCATGCCATTCGAACTCTTAGTCAAGAGAGTGGGTTAGATTTGAGCATAGATGTACATCTGGGCATAGACAATGTCAACCATTAACCTGGGGTCTTAACAAACTGACCAAAATATTTAAGAACAAGTACGCCACTTTAGGTCGATTTCTGTGCAGCGATGACTGTAAATGAATGCTCACCTTCAGTCAGACCTGGAAGTTGTACTAACTGTACAGTACAGCACTGACTGTTGTTCTGACTGTGATGTACCTCGTTGCTGCTAGGTGATGCTCTGGCTTGTGGCATTTCTGCTCACACTAGCAGAGGACGTGTTTTCGCAAGGGAAGAAGGAGACACCTGCAGAGCTCCTCCACATCTACAGAAAACTCAGTTGGTCCGCTGGCGAAAACACCATGGTGGAGGAGCTGACGGCAGACATGAACAACGGGGCCAATGCCCCATGGCCAGCTCTGGGTAAGAGCTGCTTCAGTTCAAATTCAAATTGAATTAAATTAAATTAAATTAGATTAAATTCATTCAGTAGCGTGCAGTGACCCTAAATTTCAGTGGGGCAGAAACTACTGAAGTATGACCACACCCACAATTTATGTATACATTACATACATACATACATACATACATACATACACAAACATATATACATACTGTACATACATATATACTGTA
>OOFH01076258.1:0-10157 GCA_900323355.1 Merlangius merlangus
TGAATAGCTCTTTCTTTCGTCCTGCTCTGTATTGGTCCTACTTTCTCTAATATTCAGAGGTTTTTATTTATTTATTTTGTGCTTGCATGCTTTCTTTTTAACTTTTAACTGCTTGGTTTCTACTTAAAACTGTGGTACTGCTCATTTTGGTTCTGTTGCATCACAATTAGAGAAAAGGTTTTCTGTCATTCTGTTCCGTTCTTTTGTTCCCATAAAAACACCACAGCTAGCAAACCAAACCAACAACAAGCTATATAAAGAATAAAGAAGGTTTATTTTGGTTTGGTTGTTTATTCTTCCTCATCTTTTATAGATCGAAATCCTTACAGTTCACAAATGTCACCGTGCATTCGACAGAGCGGACCTATTAAATGATTCAGGGGGTATGCCTAAATAGTACAATTTTTAAAAAATTTCACAACATTACCAACACTGTGTAGAGTGAGAAAGGATAATGCCACCTAAAATTGCTCACTTAAAAACCCACAATAAGATCAGACGTGTGCAGCTTGGACAACTTGGCTTTATATTTTGACTATTTAATTCCTAAGCCGAACACTCTCAAAGACGTATCTTTAAACCTTGTTTGATCATCGATGTTTTCTAATAATCACTTACTGTGATTTTTCCACCCATTTTCTTTCATTGTTGTTGGTTCAGCACATTTGTCAACCAACAGTTCTTCTTTTACATGTGCGATATAAATAACTCAAACATCTTACTCATTGAGAACAAGCAGTAACAAACTAAACAGCACTCTTTGGATTCTGTTCATGTATTTGTTGTTGTACACTTTGATCGTTTTTCTGATGTAGTCATTTTAATTAGGGCCTAGATGCCGTTATTCGAAAAAGCAGGTAAGGGTTAGATACCTCAGATATTGGGGATCAGACCTGCAACCTTTCAACTGGAAGATGTATTATGAGATGTTTCATTTAGAAGAATTAGCAAAAGTGTTGTTCTTTATATTCACTGGCAAATGCTCTATTCTACCTAAGCTATCTATATCTATACTGCTTATAATTATATTTTTTACTTACTATTGTGTAGATGTACTTAGCATTGTAGATTAAGTATAAAAAATGAAGGTTTAGTCCTTGTGGAAGGGAAATGGGAGCACAAAGGATTGTGGTTATGTCATTGCGAACTTTGACGTTGTGGATTCCTTTGAAAACTTTTGTTTGATGAATAATCACAATGATATCACAAGCATACACACATCACCACACATAAACACATATGACACATATAAACACAAATGACACTAATACCCATTTATACAGACACAATTACACAAACACACATTGACTTACATTTGATTGTTTGTCTTACCAGGAGGTGGAAAATACACACTACTTACCCCGCTCAGAGTCCATAACCGAAGGTCACGCAGCATCCGCGGGTTGATTAGGGGGCGAGGAAGCCTCGTTCGATGCGGCTGTGGTGTAATCACATCCCCGGGTCAGTTGGTTGTCTGGTGCCACGGCCCGTTTCCTAACGACATTAGCAGAGGTCCCCAGGTCTCCATTAGACTAGTGGCCAGCACGTCCATCACTGAACAACTCAAAGCTAATCCACAGCTCCTCTCCATTGTTGTTGTTTAACCACGGCCGTTGACCCCTTTTAGCTGTAATGGAGCGTCGCAATGCATTAGGTGGTCGGTTTGTTAACATTAGCTTCTCTGATGCTAGGACACTACCGATGCTAATTTGGTTAGGTGAGGGGGTGGGGGGCTGTTGACATGTGACCTCTCGTGTACCGTTCTGATTTAGGAGTCCCGATCATTTCGGCGATAGGCTTTCTGTTGTGTGTGTGTTTGTCAGGAGGGTGTAAACACGAGGCAACTCATATTTATGCACACACGGAAAAACGAGATACAGGAGAAAAAACATCTGAGCATATACACGTAAAAAAATAAAATAATTTACACAGACACACGGAAACACAAACATCTATACGCATACATAGGGGAAAAAGGCACATAAACATTTAGACATTTATTCACACACACACACACACCCAACCGGAGAAAGTTTCAACGGCAGGTGTGCGTTTGTATGTGTGTGCGTGTGCGTGTGCGCGTGCGTGGCGAATGACCTTTTTAAAGGCAGGTGATCTTTACTAGCAGGGCCACGGTCTCCAAACCACGCTAACGACACCCCGCTGGTCACCCATCTTCCCCGGTTCGCACCTACTGGGTGACCCTGTTCCTCTAAATCACCCTGGGGGTCTGACCCCCGTTACTTCTATGGTTCAGCTCTGCAAGAATGCTAACATTTCTTGGATTCTCTTATTAGGCTACTCAATTTAAAGGCTAACGCATTGGACTCTCAACCAAAAGACAATGGGCTCACTCTAACCTGTGTCCTGCCTAGCCTGTAAGCATCCTGGAGCAAGATGTGTCCTTCCACTCGGATCCATCAGTCCCACTGGTTTATAGCAGAACCGGGGGGAGACAGCACAGAGCCTGGGCCGGAACCAACGACTGAAGGGGCGGAGTTACATTGTTTCCTATTTCATATATATTCGACCAAAGAAAACTATTGTGCAGGAGTGGATGATGCCTTCAGAAGGGGATTTTAATTGTAATTAGACGTGGTCAAGCTTAACTAATTGTAACTTTTAACCTTGTTACCTAAAGCTTGTCAATTACGTTCAAACTGATTTCTGCCTCAAGCAACATGATTGGTCATAGCAAATATGAGGCGAAAGAAAGTGCGACTAATTACTCCGGAATGGTTTAAACTGGAATGAACTGTTAGTCAATTTGTATCAAAGAGCCTTGTGTAAAACTTTTCACATGCCCACACAGAAAAAATGTAAGTGGCTTTTATAGTCCCTGATTTTTCAGCGCAAACAGCTTTTAGCGCGTATTAAAAGCTTTTGTTGATGTTGTGGAGGCTCCTTCAACTGACTCCTCACTCAAAACAACACGCCTAAAAACAATCTGTACATATGCCTCCATAAACCTCTCCAGTTCTAAACCCACTTACCTTTTTCTTCTTTCACATTTTTATTTAGAAAGTTAATTGCTAAGAAAAAACGCATTCAGCAAAATTTTATAGTCAAAGATTTGCTGTCTGCGTTTAAAGGGTAAGTAAACCGCCGTTTCTGCAGGGGAAAATACAAGTTCCCCAAAATGGGATCCGAGCAGTCGTGACTTCTCAGGTATGAGAAAATGGACCCATTGGGTTCCATAGGAGGAAGTGAGAGGGGTGCTGTCAATCATAGTCCAAGCCCACGGAACACTCACTCCAGCTATAGAAAACTACCACTCTGGAAGAGCATTTATTGCCAGAGGTGAAAAAGTGATTTGGAGTTTACTTTCCTTTCACAAAGTACATTTTATCCCATCTTTGTCACAGAGTGTGTGATGGGTTGGCATGGTTCTCCCGGTCTCTTTTGTAACCGAGTTTGCCCTTTTGCCCTAAGCAGTTGATTTGAGGCCATGACTGACAACATCTTCAGCCAATCAGATAAATGTAAATCACCAACAGAGCACACACGATACAGCTCCTTTCAAACAACCAAAGCTGTGAATGGCTGCGATTGGCCCGACCCCCGGGCCAGGTCTGCTGGAGATCGGTCCCCCCGGGACAGGGGCCAGATGCATATAGAGCAAATACAGCAGGAGCTCGCACATTTGTCTGAGTCCAAGGCAAAATACAATACATATTTTGCCAACACTGATGCATGGATGCATTGAAAACCGCCTCCCAGAGCTAACCCCGAAAAGAGGAACAACTCTCTACAGCGATGCTCCTATACCTTTCCAAACCGCTGCACCCCTTTACAGGGTTCTATTTTTCTAATACACCCCAACAACACAAACACAAAGAAATCTACGCAAAACACCGGTTTGAATGGTGAATGAACCACGCGTGCGTCCACTGTCCACATCCTCTCATCAAGGCGCTCCGATAAAAGTTGTTTTCTCGTTAGAAAAATAGCTGCAGGATGCTGCAAAGGCTATTTGATATTTTAAATGAAGCGAGAATCAAATTCTCAGAAGAATCTAAATGAGCCGAGAGAGATCACGGCAACTTGCCTGCATTACCACCCGCCCCCTTGATCAACGGCAGCCTCAGATTGGTCCGTACGTCGGACCAATCGGATGAGTGTTCCAATATCCATACTACCATGAGTACACATAAACGTAGTACACTATCCGCACTCACTAAGTGCGCTCATTTTCAGATGTCAGTGTTTTTCCAAATCGAATACCCCGTGGTGCACCAACCGGAAATTACGATCACGACTGCCGCCGCGGCTCCTCCCCCGCAATAAACATCCCGCTTTGAACGGTGAACTCTATACGCCTAGCAGCTATAAAAAGCTATAAAAGCTATGAAAACTACAAAATGACTATTAATGCAGGCTATGTGGAAAATGCGCCAGCTTTGGTTCAGCCTGGCTCCACCACCTCCGCTACGTAGCTAAGATGGCTGCCGTTGAATACGAAAAGTGTACATCGATCCCAAGTGCCGTGTTCCAATATCCATACTATCCGTACTTACCAGCCTAAGTTTCGGTACGTAGGGCGTTCCGATTCAGATCGAGCGAAAATAAGTGTACCCGGATGGTATACTCAAAACGGTCAAATCGCGCAAAGTGTGGATCGCCGTACACTTTTTGTGTTGACAGTCAGACTCTCAACACAGTCTACTGTCGCAAATCTCCCAGCTTTCTTGCGGCATTTCACTGAGGCACGTAGGGCTCCGAACCGGTTCAAGGAACGAAAACGAAAACCGAAAATGAATGGAATTTTATGAGGAACGGAAACGGAAACGAAAACCAAATGGTCTTCAACTGTTCCGGAACAGAAAATTTATTCTGAAATCCCAAAATCTGGTTAATAACGGGGTTTTTGCGTTCTCAAAATATCGCTAATGAAATTTCACAAAAGCATAGCCATAAAAAGCAAGCATTTCATAAAAAAAAATATATAGCCTACTGTATATATTTCCGGTTGCCGCGTTCACTTTGCCATCCGCTAAGCTCAGTTGTCACAAATTCCCACCACCACCCTGGCGAGAGTCGATTTGGAAGCAAGAGTTGCACTGAGCTCTATCTTCGAATGTAGATGTAGAGTTAAATTGGAAGTTGTTGGAGAGACTTGGGTATTTATCAGCAACATAGAAAATACAACATATTCTGGGCTGCGACCTTCAGTGGGGGTTTCAGTCCACAATAACAGATAATCCCCCGTTCCCCCCTTGTCCGTTCTATTTGGAAACATGTTTGATCAAGGCGATCGCCTAGGATCGCCTTTGCATTGTTTCTTGTTGGTGGGCGTGCCCTTAACCTGCCTCCTCGTCCAAGTTTCATTGACATGATCAAACAGCCCGCCCGCCCCCTGATGACAGCCCTCACTGCTGTCTACACACAGCTATTTGATAAATGCCAGATTATAAAACACGCATTTCAAAAATCGAGTCTGACTGTCAATAACAATGTGGGACAACGTGCCACTTTGCGGGTCGTGTACAAAGTAATGGAAATGTCCCGCACAAAGCGGGACATCTGGTCACCCTGACCACAAAAATAGACTAGACCCAATAACACTGCCGGAACGTTAAGAACGAACGTTATTTTAGTTCCAAACCGGTTCAGGAACGATATGTTGGTGGCGGAACGCAAGAACGAAAATGTTAAATATACTGGTGCCGTTCGGAGCGGAATGATTGAAAAATAATTTTGTTTTCAAGCCCTGGAGCCACGCCCCCTTTCGGTCGCAGTATCTCGTCGCTTTCAAAGTAGAGTGAGCAGATCTGTACAACTAGCAAATAAGACGGCTGTGCCCATAGTCAATGGGGGTTGAGCTGTATTTTCTTTGTATTTGTACCACGGTGGTGGTTGTAATGTCGATTTTAAATCCTCTTACACACTTGATTTCATTGCTGCATTGCTAATCCGGTCACCAATTTATGCATTGTACGGTCTTGCTTTGCGTGCAATTCAATGTATAGTTGTGTAAAGCTGGTTTGCTAAAGAGGCTAGTTGCTAATGATGACTAGCCCGACAGAAACACGACAGCACTTGCTGAAATTAAAATTGGGGAAATGGCAAAATATTATTGCAATGTAAAAGGCTTGCAATGTTAATGTTTCTGTAAAGGCTGGCAACCATTATATCATGGATTATTTATTTGTTCCAAAATAGTTTTGTTCTCAAACTCGTCGGACACAAATGGCAAACTGGAAGGCTGGAACAAGGGAAATACGTCACGTTCTCGCTGAAGCTGGTCGTTCGTACCAGCCTACCATCCAAATGGATATCAGCATAAGTACGGATAGTATGGATATTGGAACACAGCAAGGAACTAATCATTTCCGTGTGAGGGCTGGCTCTCGCCAGGCCAGGGATAGCTGGCCTGAAGCTGGAGGCGGAGGTTTCATTTGGAACGGATGAAGTTAAAGCTGTTTAACAAGATTGTCAGAGAGCTTAGCAGTACTCCATTGTACGACACAAGGATGAGTTTCCTCCCAGGGTTTGTTGGGCAGTAAGTTCCGCAAAAATGAAATCGGATCGGATCACGTCCAAGGAATCATTGTAGTACACTAGGGAGTTATGTTACAACCGCAATACACAGTGCGTAACAAGGAAAACGACGCAAGAAAATGAATTAAATTAGGATTAAAATAACAGTTCTAACCACTAACCACAAAGATACATTTGAGAGGTAGATTTAATCAAAGACGATCATATGCTATTTTCCATGTTATTTTTTATTAAATCTTATCTACTTAAACCTGCACTAGGTCAGTTTTCCCATTAGCGGCCTCTAGTGGCTTGAGTCGTGACTACAGTTATAGCTATGTCATTTTCACATTATACACATTTCCATGGATGGATTGACTTGTTAATGAGCGTGTTTTATTCTTGAGAAACGTTGTAGTATCTTTGATTGAGTGAATTGCTGCAGTAGAACTGTGACATAGACCATGTTTAATATATGCATCAAGGATCAAACGTTTTCAACCGTAATTATAAATCATTAACCCCCCCCAACCCTTGAAATTCTTTCTCTCTACCTAATGAGAAGAGGGAAGTGTGGAGGGTTTGCTCACTAATGTAGGTGCTTGCCATCAAGACCAATTATACATTTACCTTGATTATCGCATTTATTAAAACATTGCACGGATGGCAAACGTTTGATACGCAATTATCCTATTACACACACACGATTACTCTTCCCTTCTTATGGGTCTAGCAGGGAGCTTGTTGTGATTAACGTAAAAAAAAGTGTGCAGGGGAGAGAGCGAGAGAGAGAGAAAAGTATTGCATTCATATCATTAAAAACGACGTAGCGGTCGGCATTCGACTGTGACAGCAGTGTTGCTCCCTGCCTCAGTGCTCTTGAGCGACACGATGAAGGAATGTCTTCCTCCGTTTCTAATCGCTCGTTGACCTTTTTAACATCTGCTCTCATCGGAGCGGGGGCGGAACCTGAATCTTAAGACACCTCAAGCCGCCTTATAGAGTCCCTTGGCTGTTGACAAACAATGTTTACACGAGTGGCCAGGGCCTAGATGAGTTTAGCTGCCATCTTCTTAAGCTTATAACGATTTATGCTGATGTAATCTGCGTAAATTTGAGCTTTTTACATTTTGTATTATCTTTTGTTTCGCCCTGTTTGTTAATAATTAGCATTATGGATACACTTATCCAAGAAGGAATGATGTTTCATTTTATGCACATGTCATCGAGGAGCAGGTATAGGGCACCGTTTCTCACGCTGTGGGTCAGGCTGTGGAGCAGTGGCCACTGGCCCACACTCCAAAATACATACCGCTTAATGCGATTGTTGACTGTTTAGACCTGCACTTCAACTTTCGTGATGCATGCCCATTACTCACAGAGCCATCATACCACAGCAAATCACTTGTTACACTGCTCACGATCACTGATTAAAAACTGTCTCCCACTTAATTATTACTGATTAATGTTAATTTGGCAATTCAAGTTATTTATGCATTACGGCTTATTTATGTTGCTCTACCGGGGCCCTGGCCTGAAACAGTTTTGGGTGAGAGCCTCTTGCGCAACTCAATACATGCTCCACAGGAAGAGTCACAGGGGCATGTTCTTCGTACATTAAAGCAATCATTCTATCAAGAATGATTACGCCATCTTTTGAGTGAAAGGGGTGAGTTGAAACAAGCATTTAGAGAGTCGAAGCCTAGCGATTTCTTTATAAACCGGGATGGAGCAATCTGATGCACGATGTCTGGTGGCTGTGGGGCACCTTACATTGGGCATTTCTCAGCCGGATTGAGGAGTATATAGACTCAAGATAATGGTAAAGAAACAGAGAACTGTGGATCTGTTTATACCTGCTCTGGGACTCAGAGGTTCTAGAGTCTGGTCCCCCCAGACCTCGAGGGACTCAGCACAACACAACGGGGAGAGCCTTTAAACAACCCGCAGAAACAACAATGCGTACCTCTGATGTGTACCGCTCTTCCGCATGTTGTCGTCTCATAAGTCCCATCTTTTGGGGTGTACAGAGTGTCCCATCTGATTTAAGTAATCAACAAAGAAGGCTTTGATATGCTAAGTCCCTTGTGGTGTTCCTCATCAGATCTTTAGTGGGACTTGAACCTCGCGTTGACCCGTTCTTTGCGAGGGCTGTAGTATTTCACATATCGCCTTTGGAACTGTAACTCTTCATCTCACCTGCCCCGCCCCTACCGTCTTCTTCGTACGCATAAATATACGTAGCTATGACATTAAGGGACGCCCACAGGGGTTTATGCAAAGATCACTCATAATTACGACCGCTGAAAGATAATTAGATGACAAAGAAAATGGATGCCATCTTCCCCGTTACTCTGAAGAAACCGAGGAGTAAGGGCTGCTAACTGCCAGAGAGACACACACACACACACACACACACACACTGATAAGCCCACACACTCAGACCTTTAAGTGAACCTTTAGGTTTACTACTTTGGAGAATCTATTCAGGTTGTTTTGTCTCCAATCGTTTCTTTTCCCCTCCTACGCCCATGTTTTCTCATTATCTTTTTGTCTGTGTTTGTCAACACAATCATTTACAGCGCATATAATACACACCTTACCGTCCCCCGCCTACATTCAAATCTCATATCCCGACGTTGCACTGAAGTGATGAACCGCCTCAGTCACCATGTTAGATTCAGAGCCTATTTTGTCTGATTATCCTTGTCACAATCGAAAGTGAAATCTGATTAAAGATACAAAAAGAACGTAATAAGGGAGTAGATAGAAATGATTTTTTCCGACAGGTGAGTGAATAAAGACGGATTATTTAATGATATAATGTTTCACACATTTCTAACACCCCGACGTGACATTTTTCTCCTTGAACAGGAAAAGCGAGGCCGTGAAATACATCAAAGCGCAGAGTAAGAAACATTGGTCAAATACAACAAATAAATGGAGCCTCCGAAAACCCCAGTGTCTTCAAAAACGCCAGCATTTATTTCAAGAGCCAAATATAATTGAAGTGCACCAAAGTCTTTGTGAAGGGAATCCGTCTCCCGATGTTAAGGCCCGGTCACACAGCCCTCTGCGGGCGTATCGCGGCTGAATCACGGCCAGAAATTTCTGCCCGTGAAGCAGACGCTGTGGAAAATGTGCAAAATTGGCTTACCCGCGGGCATACCACGGTTTACCCGTGGTCCTTATCGCGGGTGAAGAGCGGCAGTACGGTGGCCTACCACGGGTATAGGCGTTTGTCCGTGCTTACACGCGGTACACACGCTAATGCACGTGATAACAACGCGGTACAGACGCGGAACAAACGTGCTATGACCGTGCTCCACCCGCGATTACCCGCTATACAATTTTGCGTCCTACCGTGTGTAACCACGTCTTAACCGCGGCCGTAGCGGGTCCATGGCACTGGTCCGACCTCCCATTGGTCCGACCTCCCATTGGTCCGACCTCCCATTGGTCCGACCTCCCATTGGTCCGACCTCCCATTAGTTCGAACTCCCATTGTTCCGACAGTCGGAGTAATGAGAGTTCGAACTAATGGGACGTCCTCATTAGTTCGAACTGGACTAATGCATCTGTAATCTAAACAGACAGGTCGGATATTTGAGAGCTGCCAACTTGAAATTTAAAAATGTCCTTTCACTGTACAGTCTGTGTTTGCCAGATCTCTCCAC
>OOFH01076259.1:0-10857 GCA_900323355.1 Merlangius merlangus
ATAACCTGTCTCTCTGTGGCCCCCTGTGGAGGAGTCAGCCTGTGTGTTCACCAAACACTCTCCTCCTTTCATTACCTCCTGGCTCTAGGTCAGGACCCTCCTCCAACGCCTCTGCTGTGTTTTCACTTGTTCCTTCCCACCTCACCGGCTGGTGTATAGGCCGTCCTCATCCTACTATAGAGCCGTCGCCATTTTACCTCCATGGGGGATTTACCCGTCGATGCTCATGGACAGACATACAATTTTATTTCCTTTTAGCTGAATTGCTAGATTACATTCATTATTCACTCGCTAATACCATGGCGCAATGACGCATGCATTGGTGCTTTCATGCAGAGCTATATGGCGCATTAAATATCTCCCGTTATGTATATCCCCCATCTTCCCCATTCCATCGCCTCCCCGAACTCCACGCCAATCGCCGCTCCCCGCCTCCACCCACTCTCTCCACACCATCGCTACCTACACACACGGCCCACATCCTTCCAACTCTTCGGATCCTCCTTACGTCTTTGATCATTCAAGCCAAGATGAGACTCGCAGGTTTTTACGCTGGATATGCATGTGTGCAAAAGATATCAGTATTAGCGAATGCAGATAGTGTTTGGAGGTACCAGGAGAGCCAGCTGGTTCCCAATATACAGTGTGTAAAGGTACCAGGAGAGCCCTGCTCCCCAGTATGTAGTGTGTCGAGATACCAGTCTAGTTCTGGTTCCCAACTATTCAGTTTGTAAAGACACAGCAGAGTTATGGCTTGGACCATGAGGGCTGCTCTTGGTTTTTCGTAATGGGGGGCCGCAGCGACACCCCCCGGGGGGGAGAAGAATGCAACTCGCTGACCACCATCTATTATGAATCACCTAATCAAAGTGGGGGTCATTGCTGTTGGTCTTTTCTATGGGACCCCAACCAGTTGGTGAGAGGCGGGTGATGGCTTTACAGTGCCTTTTTTTCCTGAGGTGTAGGGGGCAGGAAACGGCCATTCCCATTACATTAGGTTGAGTTGTTATTTGTTGTGGTTGTTGTTGTTGGTTGTTGTTGTTGTTGTTGTTGAGGTTGTTTTTTTTTGGCAAAGTACTGTTACGCTGTACCGTGAAGCACTCCATTTGAGGAAATAAAAGAAAAGCACAATAACAACGCTGGGTAAAGTTTCACCGCTTAGGGGAGTGTGACCAGAGACAAGCGAGGCAGTTCATACAACATCAACTTCTGAGTGCAATGTAATTGGATTGACACTGTTGCACAACCATGAGGAGAATCAGCACGTAGAGAGACTTTGGAGGTAAACGGATGGATGAATAGATGGGTGACGATGATTAATGGAAAAAAAATCACAGATGGTGCTCAGATGGATGAGTAAAAGGATAAATTAATTAATTAATTAATTAATAGATCTTTTTTATAATAGGATATTTTGATTGATGAATCTCCAGATGTGAACCGATCAATGGATGGAAAGGATGGAGGGATTGCATAATTGATGGATGGCGAAGGAAGACTGGGTGGCTGGATTAGCAGATTAATCCAGGGGTAGATGGCTGCTGAGATACAAGGGAATGAATGGGTGGATGAATTGATACGTTCACAGATGGATGCATGGATTGAGATTGTGGCATTAATTCAACACCAAAGCAACTCCCGTGCCGATCTGGGCTGCGAGAGCATCGTTCAGTCCAAGGAGTTGCAGGCCCGAATTTACATCCCCTGTTGAATACTAAACAACCCACCGAGAATACATTAATAATGTATCCCTGAAACATGATAACCTAATGACGGATGACTGATGATGTCTATTAAGTTATCATCTTGTCTCTAAATTATTATCTGTTTACTACCAACCCGGCGTCACCAAATTACCGCTCACCCCAGCGGTTCATCAAGGCAAGCGAAGGCTTTATTATTGTGAAGAATTAGCCTTTTCACCCTGCCCAAGAAAATCCATGTGATTTACAGAACTGTATTCTATTATTTACAAAGAACCATTATTCACCAGTAAATGTCATGGGAGTGTAACTGATTATATATATCTACTTGAAGCAACAACAGAAGAAATCCGAAACTCTGTAAGCGGTCTCCATCAACCCAAGGGCAAGGCATGGAGCCGTGCGAGCAAGTTCTCTCTATGATAACAATTCACCAGGTCAATTCCTAAAGCTCAAAGCCACTTTGAGAGATTTGCAAACGGCTCCTTTACAGTTACTTGCCTAAGGAAAGGTTGATTCTGTACTCTGATCTTTTATTACAATGTTAAGCATTCCTGCCCCCATCCGGGAATATACATCCAACGAAAATGCCTGGAAAATGATTGTTCTTCCGATTATTACTTTCAGGTTTTTTTTTCTCCAATATTCTGCCTTTAGGCTTATTTATGGACGTTTTCTTCCCCGTTTAATATGAGTTTTGGTTCCTTGAAAGACAAGTCATAAGCTGCAGCTACAGGTATAATACCGATCCCTCTGGTGCACAGATAGCACACTCTGGTCATAACCTTTATGCTTCCTCCGATGGTGGTGCCTGATCGATGCGTTAATAGCACGCGGCGAAAAACATAAGGGCAGGAAGTCACTTTCCGCCTGCCTCTGACCTTTTTTTCATGAAGGGAAAAGACATGATGCAAGAGTTCCTCCATCTTGTGGCCCTTCCACAACACAACACGCATCCACATCAGACCCAGCAGAGGTGGGAACAGGAGAGGAGCACTACACCTCAAATGGACAAGACTACAAAGTAGAAAGAATGCGAGGTGTCATAGAGCAGGCGCTTTGTTAAACCGATGTGTTGGCCGGGAGAGGCGGAAGGCGGTATGCACGGGGCTGTCCGATGCCATTAATATTTGATTGATACCACTGGAGTTGACCTTTAAGATATCCTGCTACTGAGTATTCTCAACCTTTTCTTCCTCCCTGGGTTCTCCTCAGGAACTCAGCCTCCATTTTTTTAGATGAGGTCCACCACACATGACACACTTCCATACGTAAAGGTCTGATCTATACATTTCAATTAAACAGGGGCTCAAGGACACTTCGACGGAGGCATTGAAGCCTCGCGCAAGGTGCGAGGCAACGTGATCTTAAACCTTCAGGAACGTATACTGCAGGATTCTGAAAACAAGGCATTCCTATGGCTAGCGCTGCATTTTGTGACACGGTTTAAAACCCAAAATACTGAAGTATTTTGGTCAAATACACAAGCCAAGTAAGAAAAAAGGCAGAGCAGACAAAACGAGCACAAATCCATAATTGCATTAAAGCGCAGCAGTGAAACAACCACATCAATTGGCTTTATTCAGGTGGATATATATATATTCTATCAATAACAGTGTTATTTCTTTATTAAATTATTAGAATTCTGTCTTAAAGTCAGCCAACAGTGTCTAGCAGCTGAATGTCATTTTTGTCTGCATATTGGGTAAGTGGTTAACGGTTCAAGAGGAATTCAGTCTCTCCGCAGACCTTTCCGCGTGCTTTGTCGGGACACAGAGGCAACCAAGTATTCCACAGTTTGATTAGTCCATCCTGCCCCGGGCCAGGTGACCAATTTACCAAAGCACAGAGTCACAAGCTAACTGTGGTTACCCTTAATCAACCCACAACCTCCAAGAGGCCTCTGATGAGTAAAGTTTTGCGAAGAGATTGCTTTTCTTAAGGGGAGGTTGGAGCAGTGAGGCCTCTATCTGTTCAATGGATTTTAATGTCACATTGTAGGTGAGAATGCTTTCACCTTTAATGTGTCATGATGGTTAAAAATACAGTTCACCAATATTCTAAGGCTTTAAAAACCGTTATTTAAAGAGTACCAGGAACATCACTTCTTAAGATGGTAATTTTCTTCTTTTTGGGAAATATGTAAGACCAAGCCGTCAATATGAGGGTCAGCCACGTTGCAGGGTCTCACGATAGTATGTGGCTCAAGGGCACAGCAGGAGAATCAAAGGGGCTTTCTTATATTTTGTGTGTATTTTTCTTCTGTTAAACATCCCTCTTCCTATGAATGGTTGGTGGTACCAATGGTGTAGACTAGTGTATAAGAACTTATTTGTATTATATTGTATAGTGATCACAGTGTTTACTTATACATTCATCTAACAGCTCACATGAAGGCCTGTTGGGAGAAGCTCACATAAACAAGCAGAACTATTGCACTCTTGTGCACAGTTTGAACCCAGGACCTTCTAGCTGTTAGCCACCAACTGAGCAATAAATCAATAAAAGCAGTAGAAAAACAGCAGTAGACATGCTTGTTATTTGTTGCTCAGTTCATGGTGAACAGTTACTTATTTATTGCCATAATCAATCTAAGACCATTAGCTCATCTATCTCTATGATTGGGTCAAAGACTGTTTCAAGAGATAACATGATTGCAATGATGCTTTGTAAGTACATTTAAATGTTTTCCTTTGTTTCTTTGAAACTATTCTTCTTATAACTGACCTGATGACTTCAGAGAATGAATCATAAACTTCTGTGATATCATTGCAACAGTAACTATTTAATAAATAATAGGCCCACTACATACTAAAGATTATTTCCCTATTTATATGTATACAGTATATTCATTTTTGTTTATATATTGCTATTAAACAATCCTCTTCAAACAGCAACGGCTGCAGCTTGTGACCAGCCAACCTGATCATTTGTACAGTTAAAATTGGATTCTCTCGTCCTGTTAAAAGAGAAGGACAATAGGCGTCCCTCTCGGTAAACGACATGAGATTTAGCAGAAGGGGTAGAACATAGCTCCGGGAGCCTCCTGGATAATGGTTTCATTTTTCGATGCTCTGTGCAGTGTCCCAGTGTTTCTCTGAGCGATTGTGGTGTCTGTCCAATTGATCTAGGCCATTTGATCAGGGAGGACCGGTGACATACTGTTAACCTCACACAGTGTGGGAGCATTAGAATCCACTGAGGCCTGCTCTTTCAGCCCTTCTGCACAATGTAATCCAGGCGTGTCCCCCGCGTGGACCGCACTCATCCGCCAGGGGTGGCCAGCCCTCTTGTTCCAAATAAAAATCACCCATTTTGAGGCGGACTTCCTGTTTATTGTTCAAATCGAGGCAGACTTGGTATTTTCCTTGAAATGGCTAAATTGATTATATTTTGAAATTGCTCATTGATTAGGCTAGTTCAAGAACAAGGCTTTCTTTATTGTCCTCGACATTTCTCTTTACCGCCTGGATGTTTGCTCTAGCGAGGTTTGTACGCTCGCAGCGGTTTATTGGTTGGCGGGGTGAGGGTCATGCTGTTTCAAATGTTTACTGTCATGATGAGAAATGTGCTTTCAGACGAACGTCAAGTTCAGGGCGTGCCCGAGGAAATATAGCCGAGTGGGCACTAATGGATTTTGTAATTGGAAGTTGCATTGGTGGGATTATATCATTTGTAGGTGTGTTTCAAAAAGACCCCAAGTTTAATAGAAAGTGCCTCTGGGTAGAATTGGCCACTGCCTAACTCGGGACAGATTCTAATGGATTTCTTAAACCGACAGCTGCCCTATGGAGAAGACTGTTATTTCATGTTAGTTCCGCTTAAGTTTAATAACTTTTCACTTTGCAACCTTTCCAAATGTAGGCGTATTTTTTTTCTCTTTCTTTTTCACCAAATTGATTTCACTACTGTAGTTGATTTTTTTTTATTTCCTTTGGGGCAGATTTTAAATGACATTTTAAGGTTAAAATAACTAATGAGGAACTTCTGGCTGAATTGAGTCATCAAACTTCATGTATATAATAGGAGGTATAAAAAGTTATAGCTTCACTCAACCATTGACTTGCAAGTGAAACCCAAGTCAATGTGGGAGCTAATTTAGCTAAATGTGCTATGGTTGGACAAAAGTGGATAAGCCTACGCTTACAGGAAATGGTAAAAATAGGAAGGTGAGGTTAGCATGAATCCTATCAACACTGCTCATAAAGGGTTATGATTAAATGTGTAACCTCCAAAACATCAAACGGGCGATTCAACCGCTCTAAATACATATTTTAGAAGCAGGTAACTAGACAAGACATAGAGCTCTATATTTTTCCACCCTCAGTGCTTGAAACATACATTTCACTCCCCTGCTGGTAATTATCTTATGCAACACATGTAATTCTCCGGCTAATCTGTTATTTAGTAAAAGCCATTATTGCTGAGCGAGTAATGCAAACATAAAACAATGTAGACCGAAAATTGTACCTGGCAATGTTTTCAAGCCCTAGGCAGGACATTAAATGCCATTTGTTATTCAGTTCACATACATGGGGGCTGCTAAAATGCTATTTCATATCGGCAGGGAATAAAGGAGAACATTTAAAAATAGGCTGGAATGATGCGTTTGAGTTTGAATCTTGTTTTTTGTTGTTGACTTGTTTGCGTAGACGCAAACAAGTGACGCTACCTCCTCTGAACACGCTGGTCTGTTTGGCCATACTGATAGCAGCCTCTTGAGTGTAATTTAATTTGACCCGATGCTAATAATGTCCTGATTCTTGTTTAGCGGAGCGCCGCTGATGTCCCCGGCCTAATGGAGAGTGACAGTTGAGCAGCAGTAGCTATCTAGATATGTTGTTTACCTAGAATGTCATCGGGGGAGGTTGGGGAAAACATCCATGTTGTGTTGTTTATTTTGAATTATTGTGTACGCATTCATTTAGACGTGGCTTTTTGTGTGTACCGACCTAACTACCCTTATTTGAACGTGACCAGTACAGGTACCTTTCCCCTCCGGTGCGGCTACATCTCTCTTGGCAGAGCATTTTTTAAATTCAGCTGACATTTCAACACAACAAAACAAATCACTTTCCTGACAACCAGACCCCTCCATCCATCCATATACCCATCCATTCATCCACTCCAATCTAACGTGCACGCACGCACACGGACGTGCACATGGGAGCATGCACGCACACGTACGCAAGACGCACACAAGATACGTCATTTACACCTACAGGCATATTAAAGTATCCAATTAGGCTAACCTGGGTGTCCTTGGACGGGGGAGGAGTTCAGCAGAATATTATACAGCAACACAGTCCGAATACCTAAAGACCAGAGCCGGTTTGATCGCACTCAGTGAAGGAACCCGACCCACGTATTCCCCAACACACCACATCGCCAGCCCGGAGATATGATGGAAGTTTTAATATCTTTAGTTTATTGCATTTTGTTGTTTTGTGTGATAAACTGTATTTTAATTCTTTTTCTTGTTCTGTTGATAAATGCCCCCCGGACCTTGTTTGTTTATGAAATACAAGAGAACAATTTTGCAGCACAATTACCTGCCTCGCTTTACCCTGCTGCCTTAAGGTTAAAACAGGATACATAAACATACATTACTTTTTATTTCATTTCTTTCACATTCGTTTTTTTTTTCTAATATGGCCTTTACACATAAACACCTAACTGATTGTCTTATATCTTATATCTTAGCTGTCCATCTCCTGCTGAAACCAAGGTACAACGGGGATGTTCTTCCTCACTGCTGCATTACTGTTGGAGATGGGCTCGTTCCAGGATGGAGGACAGGTCAGAATATGGTCAGGATTCACTTCTGCTGTATCTCAGCAGCGCATGATTGCCGGTCCAGGTGTTTCCGGTCTGTTGAGCACCTATCTGCTCCCAAACCCTGCAAGCACAGCGACCTCATCAGGCTCATGGCTGTCAGGGTTAATGCTGAGGTGAGCGAATCACACGACAGGGAATTTTTGCGATGAACCAGCATCCACCATCACCACCACTGGAATGCTGTAGGAGTGTCTAAGGGGAGGCAAGGAGCCAGAAAGGGGAGATGTGTTGTTATAATGAGAATACGGTGTCTGGGAGATCAACTATCTTGCAGAAGAGTTTTTGTCTGTCTGGAGCCCTGGTAAAACAACTGCCTTCCTCACGTACACACCTGCCATTTTATCACACGGCATATGGACGACCATATTTGGTCGTCCATATGGCGGGGGTTATTCATCTTATTTAGAGTTTCAGCACACAACTTTCCTACTTCTGAAACTCAAAGATCAATAAAACAAAGTATGTTGGACAAAGTACTGAAAGCTGTTTTTTTTAGAAAGTTAAAAAAATTCAGCAATTCCAGATTGAGATGAGCAGATGAAATCTACAAAAAGGAAGGCAGGGAAATCGTTGAGCGAAAGCTCAGTAGGTAAGCTTTCTGTCCGAGGGAGAGTTCCACAGTCACACCTGATCAATAATGCGGCAATAAAGCACTTAAAAGAGGTTTAGGCATGGTTGTCTGTCAGCATAGGTGATGGCGCCGTTAAAGTGTTCCCCTACTTCTGGAAACTTCCATCTCTCTGCTTTAGCCGGCGTCATAAAGAACTCCTCCTCATCTCTTTATCGCTCCTACCCAGCCGTCTCCACATGCTCAGAATGAATGAAAAGACTCCCATTTTTTCCCCTGTCCTCATTAGGTGTGCCAGAGAAGAGGCTTTTGCCGCTCCCTTTGTCTCCTAAATCTGTCTCCTGGCCCCGTTGCAGGCCCCCTTGATGAAGCTGGTGCCACAGCAGGTGTGATGGGATGCACTGATATCGCTGCTCCTCTCACAAGGAGACACTTCACAAGCTGAACATTACATGTTCTGGCTTTCCGTTTCCGTTCCGTTGGCCTCTGCGGTCTATAGGCGCTGTTATCGCTTCTTCTCGGGGCCAAAAACATCACATAAATGGTAGCCACACGTAGCCAAAGTCAAAGGAATATTAAGTCATTTATTGGGATCAATTTCGGGTTTTGGATCACCGGTAACGGCATTTTTGCGAGGTTCAGTTCCTCTCGACTGTGCTATAATATAATAACAATTTGGTCAATGTGGAAAGGTTTTGTCTGTTGCATGTGGTGAACAGGGCTGATGTGTTGCAAACTACTGAAGGGTCGCTGTTTCTTGTAGGGCAGCGGTCCTCCAACCTTGGGGTTGGGACCCGGTACCGGGTTGTGGCTCATGTGGTACCAGGTGGCCAAGAAAAAATGAGTAACTTATATTTATACATATTTTTTTAATGCTGTCTTGAAAGGTAACTCTACCTTCAAAACCAAATCATTGATTAAACTAACTTGTTCAGAAGAAGGGCATTGGTTTAATTAATTCAAAATAGAGCAGGCATTGACATTGTTGCCTGATAACCAATTCTATGCCTGCCACAACACATCTCCACGTCAGCGCCCGATGCAGGGTCCGTGCTGCTTTTTGTTTTCATTCGCTTCAGCTTTATGTGAAAGCTTTTTAGTGAAAAGGCTATACTTAAAGTAAGCAATATGACCTAATTTTATCCTACAGTGTGGTTACACTACATATTATAAATAATAATGCAAAATGATCATCTTAAAATAAAACATATACTTTGTCTCTAAGCATCTCACAAAAAGTATAAACAAGTAAAGAGGGGTCTCGAAGAGGATTATTATTTTTGACTGTCTTGACTTGGACTCAAACCTCTTTGGATACGAACTCGACAAGCCCTGGTCATGGACATGGACTGCCAGCACAGAGGCAAATCAACCCCTTTGCTTCAGCCACTCAATGGGCTATCGCCCAGTGTAACAGAACAAATTAACCCATCTCGACGCGATGAATCCCGATGGCGGCACAATGTTTATTAGTAGTGAACTCAGTCTCCGCTTTAAGCACATGCATGTCTCTCTGAAAAGGTTTATGGACCGCTGATACAAGGGAGAGGAGGTCACAACCACAAAGTCTCTTATTCTGGTTGATTTTTTAATCTTAACTAATCATTATTTTATACATGAACATACAGTACATACCGCTGCAATAATTAAACGCAATAAATCTACTTTTGGGACATTCCAGTGAATAATAATTAAACCGTAAGCAACCAAATTGAAATGTTACATCCTACCCCGCAGGCAGGGTGCAAGTTATAACATGCAGGGGCTAGATGTCTCTGGTGGTTTAAAAGTCAATGCAAACCAAATTAATTTGATACATTTCAGCCAAATGTTAGCAGAACACTACTCAATTCAAATACAACATTGATTTGGTAATTTCTCATGTCTGTGAAAAATAATCTCAGAGGCACCTTTATTGAGCCTGCGATTATTTCTTGATCTATTTCTGGAATTTCCTGATGATGAGATCAATGACCAGCACCAGAAATGTGATTGTCCACCTTATTCACATTCACCTTTTCTAGGCTCCCATTAATTATGTGGTTTTTTAACCATCACATGAGCTCTCAGGGAGGGATTGCCTCACTTCCGGACCACCAAATAGATAACCTTCTATGTCTGTTAGGCCCTCTTTCCTTTAGGAACCACCCCATTGCCTCTAGCTCATACCAGCGTCTGCAGGACTCCTTGATCACCCACCAATTCCATTATTCCTGTTGGGCTAAAGCCTTCATATATGTAATTTTTGTACGGGCCACACCCTATCATTTGTGAGCATAAGGGGGGTCTGGCTGTCAATGTTGGCCACAGTGACTCGACCATACCCATCAGGGCAAACTAGATTCTTCCATCTTCTCACACATTCGATAATGTGGGTGATAATTGTGATCATTTGAATAGATTTCAAATTCAATAACGACTTTGTCTCTGTTCCTATTCTATTCCTGTGAATATGCAGCTTGCCA
Source organism: Merlangius merlangus (assembly GCA_900323355.1). Classification (NCBI taxonomy): domain Eukaryota; kingdom Metazoa; phylum Chordata; class Actinopteri; order Gadiformes; family Gadidae; genus Merlangius; species Merlangius merlangus. Next base: position 10,575 of record OOFH01076259.1, read on the forward strand.
TGATGCTGTTCTGTCTGGCGCACAGTAGAATATGGGCCTAATTCCTAGCCAAATTCCTAGTTTACGGCCAAAATTATTTACGGCGGCTCAGCTGCCACAAATAACGTTGTTGTTTGAATTCAAATATATAATATACAGTTAGACAGTTAGACAGTAGCTAGATGTATTAAGTTATAAGCTGTATTTGGATAAAACAAGATGAAGTGGGTGTGGTTTATGGCCTGGGTGTGCCGATTTCGCACATCGCTCTTTCCAGAGATTACTGGAAACTATAGATCATCTC
>OOFH01076263.1:9275-23055 GCA_900323355.1 Merlangius merlangus
AGGGAGAAGGGGCACACGTTGAGCAAATGGTTTGCCGACTCCCAGCGCAACGTTACAGAGCCAGCGACCGTTTACAGCTTTCCATCGGGATGTCAGGTTTACCAACGACATGGATGTTTGTTGTAGCTTGACACCACGTTGTAAAGATGGACGCAATGTATGAGCTGATGTTAAGTTTACAACATGACCCTGTCCTGAAGTTTTACAAAATGTACTAGTTCAACATTTAAAAAACACATACATTGTCACGTTTATAACAATGTCGAAAATTTGTTATACATTTTCCAAAATGGGTATTTCAAGGTGCTTGTCACTAACTGAGATCCTTACCATGTTGGGAGACTGGAAGTGGGGATTCTCAAAGAGGGTTGGACCCCCGAAGCTCCCCTGGAAGATCTTGATGATGTTGAGAACGAAGCGAGGCCCGATCTCCACCAGAGAGCCGTCCTCTTCAATAATCTAGAGCACAGAGCAACGATAGATGTACATGTCCTTCAGGGACGAGTGAGGCATTTGGGAAAGGGTGCCTACACCGGGACATTGGGGATCAAACTCCGTCCCTTTCTGCTGAGAGCCGAACACACCCTTTTCACTACACTACCCATCAACACTTTAACTCAAATAAATGTTTTAATGAATTGTTGTAATGGAAGTATTGATGTTATGCATGATTATTCTTATTTCTAAAAAGAGCGATCTAGTCTCACCTGGTAGTTTCTGAACCAGATCCGGTTGTCTGCGATGCTGAATGTGAAGACATGGTCCACAAACGGTTGACTTTTGGGGTGATAGTGTGGTGTGGCAAATGTCTAAAACAGAAAACAGTTATTAGATAGTTTATTCCATATCCAGATTTACTGCAGGTAATATAGATCTCAACTGACAAATGACATAGTAGTAAACCTACCTGGGTGAACAACTCCTTCAGTAAAGCAAGGTGAGGTTCCTTGTCGAATTGCTGTGAATCAAAAAGGAAATATACCATTCATTAGTCAGCATAGCATTCCAAAAAAAAAAAATGGAACTACAAGTTACTCACAAGAATGACTGACTGAATCTAATGCACCATATGTCAATATCTACCCTGACTAAATATAAACTCAGGTCAGGAATTTTGAATCCCAACTGATGGGTCCTGGATTCCTTCCCAATGTCTACCTAACTAACTGAGTCACATTCCCATCCTTTGCTTCTTAATGACGTTATGTCAATTAAAATATTTTCTGATGAAAACATCTGCAAAATGACTGAGGTGGAATCTGCAGCCTCTACCCTTACCCCAACCACCCCTTCTCCTCCTTACTTTCCGAAAAAGGACTCCCTTACGCACTTGTTGTATGTTGTCGGCCCTGGCACAAAATAAATAAATAGTACTTGGCATTGTTTAGCATCTAATCCTAGTTATCTTTGTTGTATACGGGGGATGGATTAACCAACAATAAGTGCTTGGCACTTGTGTACCAACAGCGATTAATTGTTGTTTCACATTCTTCTGAAAAATGGACACATTGCAAGTTGATTTGGATAAAAGTGTCAGCTAAATGCCCTAAATGTAAGTAAACTAGTAGATGGATTCAAATATAGAACCAAGTAAGTGTTCATCTTTAAGCAAACATTGTACTTACAGGATCGAAGGACAGCAGTGGCCTGGACCCTTTGAGGCAGTTTCCCGTCATTTTCAGTTCAGCCAGTGTGTGTACTGCGTAACAGATGAGACGGTAAACAGGAAGTCAAACCCTTCAATGGTGTAACCTTTACTTTGAAATTAAGCTTCAGACGCATTGACATGCATGTAATATACAATATTAATACTCACTATTTTGTACAAGAAACTTTACGGATGGTCCATGGGGGCTGTTTGACATCCTGTGAAGATGAAGAAGAATGTGTATTTTGGTCAATCCAACACAACCATGTAGACAATTAAGAGCACAATAAAAGGAAACGGTAAAAACTTACCACATGTAAAGATCCTGTTTCTTCTTTGCCTCAAAATAGAGACATTTGTTGCAGTTTTTTATTTCACACACCTGTGGGAACATTTAGCAAACAGTTGGATGACTAAAATCATGACATCTGCTCTTTAAAATGCCAAGGAGTCAAGTCAAGCAGAGCCACCTCATTTATGACGAAGAGTTTGTCCTTTCTGTCCATTTTTGTATCTGAAGAGAACACATACATAATCAGTTAAGTGGCTGGTGCTGCTTATCCAAACTATGTCATCTACAAATTAGATGATAATGAATGTACTGTGACAACATTGCATTTTCAAAGTGTCTAGAGGCCAATCCCATACAGGACACCAACCTGCTTTGGAGTGAGGCATCATGGTCCTTAAATCGTTCATCAGATGCCTCGTTCGGAAGTTGACGCCTCTTGAAGAGAAAATTAGGACTCTTTCTTTGTTTTTCCATTTACCCTAATGAAGAAAGTGAAACAGTTTACGATCAAGTCGAACTCCACCTGTTTTTTTATATGGTCCACCTGGTTTATTCTAATCTAACTGCATAGGCTTGTGACTTAGCCAACACTTGGTCAAATCAAGCCAACTTACCATAGAAACTGGTGCCGGGACCATGATCTCCTGTTGTGCCGTTGAAGCTACAGCATCGACATCCTCTTCCAACATTAATCTGGCCTGTTTCGCCTTTTTCTCCGCCGGGCCATTCCCTCGACGTTTTCTCTTGTTTGGCATGTTTGCAAATGTGAGCGACAACACGGGCTAGTGCTAGCGCAGGAAAAACGCACGTGCATAATGTGGATAAGATACTAAAAAGAAGAAGAAGAATAATAAGAAAAGAATAACGCCTCCTAGTGAACAGGAGGGTTATCACACTTCACTGTGTGCCAGGAGCAGGTCCATGGGAGCACCACGTGGAAATGATGAACTATCGCGAGAATACTTCGCACGTTGTCGCCCGCCGGCCTCGTTACGTCATCACCAGTGTGTGTGGATGCCGCTTCGAGATCAATTCAAAACATACATGAATTTATATGTCTCGTTTCGGAAGGGTGTCTAGACATTTTTTAATGTTAGGCCTTTGACACGTAAGATCAAGACATTTCAATGGCACGTTTAAAGTAACTCAAGTTAGTGTTATATAGCAGTGTAAGCTGAACGATACTTAATTTAGCATGCTACGTCAATGTAGAAGAGCCTAGCTAGCCACCATACGCTGTCTTCGATCTTGACAACGTGATCAACCATTCTTCTGTATTTCTAACGGATTTGGATATATTCATTATGAAGTGCCATTATGAAATCTTGGGGGTGAAACGGGATGCAGGAGACGATGATCTCAAGAAAGCCTATCGCAGATTGGCATTGCAATGGCATCCTGGTGAGTTTATACCCTGGTGAAGTTCTACGGACGACAGGGACTTTATCAAGACAATTGTTCCATCAAGATAAGCTCAGATGTTCTTCCGAGTATGATAGCGCTTTTCTTTAACACAGATCATTGTGCGCACTCTGATTGCTACATGGTATGATCCGTCAATTTATGATCATATACATGTACAGTTTCGAATGTGTTATGAACTCTGAACATGATACAATTTTCTCATTGAACAGACAAGAACTTGGACAATGCTGAGGAGGCATCAGAGCACTTCAAACTCATCCAGGCAGCCTACGAGGTCCTGAGTGACCCGCAAGAAAGAGCCTGGTACACGATTAACACAAACTCCACATTATCGATTTGTATACTTTATTATAGCTGCACATCTGACCCATCTACTATACTCTTGGGAATCTAGTGATCACATTGGAAGCGAGTGAGGTAGAGGGCACATTGGAGAGTTGACCTACTTTCTACCAAAGTACAGAATGAAGAGCTCTGAACAATCCATCTTTGCCCTATTTCCATGGCAGGTATGATAACCACAGGGAGGCACTGCTGAAGGGGGGGGTGAGCGGGGAGTACAAGGACGACAGCGTGGACCTGCTGCGGTTCTTCACAGTCACCTGCTACTCCGGCTTCGGGGACGATGAGAAGGTGGGTTGGCTGTTAATGCTCTGATTATCAGAATAGCTACTCACAAGCAGGGGTGTATGACATATAAGGGTCAGACTGACTGGGCTGTTTCATTTGTGTGATTTAGGTTTTTATCTGTGTGAAAGGGTTGCTATTACAGAACATTAAAACATTATTAATTGAAGAAAAAGTCGATTGGAGTGTGACGGTGTGTACTTGTCCCTACCACCAACATTTATTTAGGTTTATGCATGAGCTATAGGCTTCCTTTCCTTTCATATGAAGTTATGCACACATTTCTTCTATATTAATAATATATTTGAATCATTGCATACATATTTTTAATTGGGGGCTTGGGTCTAGTTGACTGATCTTCCAGTTTATTACCAACAGGGTGCACCATAAGTCTATTGTTTTCCAGGTATGGGGCTGTTTTGGGATATTGAATGTATCTATATTTAAAGATCTATATTGATAAGCCCTTTGAGAGAGACTAAAGAAAAATACTTATTTCCAAATAAGTTTTTCTTTAGTAGTAGCAGCATTACTAAAATGATTGTGCAAAGTGATTGCACACAACAAGATTATGTGCAATAAGTAAATATTGAAAACATTTCAGAAATCCAGTTCAATATACTGTCAAATGATGCTGATCACCTTGCCTCACCCTGGTTGTGCCTCTCCCATTCCTTTATGTCTTCACTTCCCACAGGGTTTCTACACTGTGTACCGCAGTGTTTTTGAGTCCATCGTCAATGAGGAGATGGAGCACAGCAAGGAGGAAGACGAGGATGACGAGGACAGCTTCCCTTTCTTCGGAGACTCCCTGAGTGACTACGATACGGTGAGTCATCGGCGAAGAGCCCGCCATCAGGGCGTCCCAATGCTCAGAGATGTCACTAAATCGGAGCCTTTAAATAGCATACATTTGTGAAATAATTGAGATTAATTGAATTTAAGGGGGCAACCCTTAAAACAACCAAGAATTATGAAGTTTTTGTGCGCAAAGACCAAATTCATTACAGCTGAGATATTCGATGTTCTCATATTAAATTGTTTCATAACAACAATAATTGTTCTGTACTCGGATCTCATAGCATGAACGTAAGCACATCAAAACTAACATCACCATTCTAAACAATAAACAAGCCTACTCCAACGATCAATACGCAACGTCAAAACCAGGATCATGTGTGTATATAACACAACCAAAGACCTGAGCGTTAACATATTTCCCAAAATCGTTCCCCCATCCGTCCACCAGGTGGTGCACCTGTTCTACGGCTACTGGCAGAGCTTCTGCACGCGCAAGAACTTTGCCTGGAAGGAGGACTACGACACGCGGCAGGCGTCCAACCGCTGGGAGAAGCGTGCCATGGAGAAGGAGAACAAGAAGGTGCGCGAGAAGAACCGCAAGGAGCGCAACGAGCTGGTGCGCCAGCTGGTGGCGTACGTGCGCAAGCGGGATCGCCGCGTGCAGGCCCACAAGGTGCTGGTGGAGGAGCAGAACGCTGAGAAGGCCAAGAAGGCGGAGGAGCTTCGGCGGCAGCAGAAGCTGAACCATGCCAAGTGGGTGTTGCATGATGGGTGGTTGGGTGGATGGGTGGTTGGGTGGATGGGTGGTTGGGTGGCTGGAGGGACTGAAAGGCTAGACGGTGAATAAATGGGTGAATGGATGCAAGGATTGGGGAGATGTACAGGATGGACTGGAGGGATGGATCAATGTAAATGGATGGATGGAGACGAGATTAACTGAATGGATGGACTGGAGGGATGGATCAATGTAATTTAATGGCAGGATGGATGGAAGATGAATTGGAACGGATGGACTGGACGTATGGATTGTTTGTCGACCCTGTAGGGAGGGTCGACGGATGAACGAAAGCCTGAAGAAGAGTAAGGAATGGACCGATGGATGGATGAGATGGACTGACCGAAGCAGTTGCATAGCAGAGCATACTTGAAGCATGCATGTACCGTAAACGGTTCTTTTCTAAGTGGGAGGAACACGACGAGAACTTCCCCGCCTGGTGGCTTTGCTCCCAGGTCGTGTGTCGGGTGTTCCTGTGTGTGCGTGACCGTGTGGCCTCGCGCCGTGTTCCCCCAGGCTCGCGGGGGAGTACAAGGAGCAGAGCTGGGCGGCCATGTCGGAGCTGGAGAAGGAGCTGCAGCAGATGGAGGCGCAGTACGGGAAGGAGTTCGGGGACGCGTCGGAGAGCGAGGAGGAGGAGAGCGTCGACGGGCAGGAGAAAAGCAACGGAGGAGAAGGTCGGGCCACATGGCCTTTTGTTTGGGCCTCCTTGGTTCTTATTTGGTGCACGTTTATTAATGCGTCACTGCAGAAAACAAACATTTCAGTATGATTCTATTTGTTTCTGAATTAGGAATTGAGACAGTTAGGGAGTAGATTTTTATTATGAATGTAAAGGGCCATGGAAGTTGGCATTCACGATGAAAACTATTCTCCCAGCTTTCTTGCGGAATTTGCAGAGGCAAGTAGTATAAGTATTTCCCGTTTGTCATTGACAAGTCATTGTCATTGTTAGCAACATTAGCCTCTTTAGCAAACCAGCTCGAAAACAACACAACTTTACATTGTATTGCACACACAGCAAGACCGTGCAATGCATAAAGTAGCAATGTAATCAAATGTGTAAAATCTACATTCAATCACCAACGTGATACAAATACAAAGTAAATAAATCTCTTTACGGGCGCAGCCATTTTTGTTGACGAGTAGTACGTTCAGCCTAAGTGAACTCGCTGTACTTTCAAAGCGACGAGATACTACGACCAAAAGTGTGTGTGCCTCAGTGAAATGCCGCAAGAAAGTTGGGAGATTTGCAACTCACGCTCTGCATGTACCGGCGCACCTTCTAAATGGATTACAGCATTATTGTGAGCGTGTCTTTCTTTCTCTCTTGTGGCGGGATTTTTACGACTGCAGGCAGACCTGATGATGATGAGTTGGCGGTTGAATACTACGATGACCTTTACTGTCCTGCGTGCGATAAATCCTTCAAGTCGGACAAAGCGTGAGTAGCTCGCGTCATCATTCACTGCACTAGACCGTGGGAAGCTCTTGCCTTTTATTAGACTTATAAAAACCTTGATCTGAGAGCCGTTTATTTCTCTTCTGCCGTGCGCCGTGCGTCAACAGAATGCTGAACCACGAGAAATCCAAAAAGCACAAGGAGTTGGCAGCGTTACTACGGCAACAGCTCGAGGAGGAAGATGACATGCTTGGCCTGAACTCTGAACGGAAAAGCGAGGAGGAGGAAGAGGAGGAAGAGGCTGAAGAGCAGGGGCCAAGGACGAAGTATGTCTCTCATCCATCCATACTGTGTTTTAAACATTACAACATTCTTGCAGTTTGGTGTTCAGGACGACGACTTCTCGACCACACGGAGGCGATGACATGATAATGAGTTGTTGTGTGTCTCCCCCAACACAGGCTGTCCAAAAAGCAGAAGAAGAAGAAGAAACAGAAGAAGGCGGAGCAAGTGAGTACACAGGCTGGGGCTCATTGGCTGGATGTGTGTAGTGACCTCGCTCGATTGGTTAAAATACTGACTGCACGAGTAACTTATACTTTCATCACCACAATAAATATAGATAATTTACAGATACTGATATTCTTAAGCTGCTAAATGTGGAGGCGGATATTGCTACATTGGTAATCTTTGCATAGAAACACAGCCGCATGGCTTTTAAAGAAATTAAACACTGTAGTCGTTATTGTCCATTGTCACTCCATTTTCGGGGGGGTGGGGGTAATGACAGCTGAACAACGTTTAGAACGATGTGTATGACGACACCATTCTGCCTCAGCAGAAAACTGCAGAAGGGGGAGAGGTGGTGGAGGAGACGAAGGAAGAGAAGGAGGAGAAGGAGGAGGAGAAGAAGGGAGAGGGGGAGAAGAAGGCTGAAGAGTCAGCCGAATCGCCCGAATCGGCCCAGTCCCAGTGTAAAGATGAGTCCGAACCAACGAACGCGTCCACACCGGAGTCCCATGGCCAGGCTACCCCTCCCCCCACAGAGGTCAAAAGGTGAGCAACTCAATTATTAATCAAATAATGTACAAACACAATGTCCTGGGCCCGGAATGGAATTCCCTGCCTGAGCGATAATAACGTCCACTAATCCTGCCGGCCATTTAAATGAACACCCCCTCTCTCCTCTCTCCGGCTGTCCACACGATGACCCAGCAGCTCTCCAGCTGTGACCAAGGGAAAGAAGGCAGGAGGAAAGGAGAAGAAGATTGTCCCGTTGAGCTCCACAGAGAGTAACCATGAGGTAGGCATTGTAGTCTGCAATGATTTATTACTTTATTATAATTACAGTGTATGGTCACCTGTCGGAGATCCATCTGGCTGGGTTGGTTAATCAGAGAGTAACCACGAGGTAGGCATTGTATTTTGTATGATTGGATTATAATTTAAGTATATTGTTAACTCATGGCCTGACGTCTAGCTCTCTGCATTATTCATTAAAAATTTAAAAAAAAAAAAAAAAAAAGGGATGCTAATAGATCACTTATTATTTAATTTAGATTGACTAAAGGCCAGTGGGCAGCGTACTTCCAGAGAAGTGGATTATATTGCAGAGACCAAAGAAATCCTTCACAGACTAACTTGTTTTATTCTCAATGCGGTTCCGGTTTTGTCACCAGATGTCCATTTAGTTAGACCAGTGAGGTCTCCATGGAGACGGGAGTTAAGAACCAAATAAAATCACCTCGCCCCCTCTCTATGTGACATTGCGGTTACCTGTGGAGATTTCAGCAAGTTACAAAATCTTGCCGCTGTAAGAAGTGCTGAATTTTTGTAATATATATTTATTTTTTACCCACATGGAATTTCTAAAGCATAAAAAAATGTAAAACATCAGTTGGATATGGCATCTTCAAAACCCCATATCATTAGTTATGGTCATTATCTCCTAAACACTTCATATTTCAAAATATGCTGCTCATTGATATATTGGTGTGTTTTGATCTCACACACTGGATAAGTAGAAATGCATTTCCCACAACATACCCCTTCTGCCATGGCCTCCACAGAAGGACGGCATCATGCACTGCGTCACTTGCCACTACGAGTTCTCCACCAGGAACAAGCTGTTTGACCACCTCAAGACCACCGGCCACGCCACGCCCCTCTCCTCCTCTGGCTCCGCCTCCAAGAGCAAGAAGGAAAAGAAGAAGGCCAGATAACAGACCGTGTGCAGGACCCCGGAAGGGGTTTGACTTTTGCATGGATTCGAAGCTGGAAATTCCCCTTACCTCAGAGGGGAAGGGAAAATGGACACACAAAGACGTCTCAACAAGTGCTTTGAGATGCTTTTAGTTTTCCGTGCGGTGGTGTGTGTTGTGCAATGCATATTTAAGAGATTGGTTTTTCTTTACATCGACGTGTCCTTTATTAGAAATAATGCATTTCATCCTACGTCGGAAAGTAAGAGTCCTTTAAATTAAGGTTAACCTTCAAGAAGGGTATTGCATCCGGCTGTTGGAGGCCCATTCCAGGGAGGGATTTACATATATTGGCCGTCTATTGCGTTGATACTAGTGGCATTCAGAAATTGGAAAAGAAAAACAATTCGTTCCAATAGATTCCGCTTCATATTTTCCTTTTCCGGTCGACAATAGCAGGCTTTTTTCTTTTTCATCATCAGTCACAGCATGTGAAATGCCATATACATATTGGACTAAAATTTGCCCAAATCAAACCTCATTCTAATACAATCTGGGCTGTACATGATTAAAAATGGGTGGTCAGTCCAAAGAATAATTTGTTCTATCAAATCCAAACATATCCGTACCAGACACCTATATTAAAATCCAAAGATGTACAATGAAAGTATAGAAGTATACTTTGTGAATCATAAAATGTGTCTGCAGTTGTAGGTGCTAGGGTGATTGACAGGTGGCTGCTCTCTGATTTTTAAAGTCCAATGCTTCTCACATGACCAGGTGGCAGGTTGGCAACAGCCTTCATCCAAGCAGCCACGACAGAGGCTGGACTAAAAAATATAGACCCTGAAAACATGTATTTGACCTTTGACCGCCAACAGTGTGGGCTAAATGAGCCGATTCGTCGGTGTTGAGTTAGGTTTCATTCTTGCAGGCGTATGTTTGGAGACGGGGCACAGGTGGGTGTCGCTATCGTCTGTCCATGTAGTTCTGGATGGATCTGTCGAAGACCGCCAGGAAGTAATCTGCGTCGTCCTTAGTGACGCACATCGGAGGCTGGACCCTGAAGTTCTTTAGTCATAACCAAAACAATGATGATGTGGTGAGGTGCAGTATTAAAAGGTTAAAATGTACTGTCCCCCAATGCATGCAGCCTACCAGTAGGCCTACTTTAAGATGCCCTTCCCCCTCAGCTGCTTATTAGCTGACTGTGCTAAATGACATATGACAATAATAGAGCAAGGCTCTGCTGAATGACTGAGTTGTTTTAGAGTAAGGGCTAAATTACTATATATAAATAGCGTAGCAGTCTCCTATTCAGCAGGTCTCCTGGATAAAAAGTAACAGTAAGCAGATTTAAGAATTGGTAAAGTCCTGCTAGATTACTACATAATAAGTAGGGTAGGGTCTGCTAAAGGACTGAACATTAACAGATAGCAGTGGTTCAAGACGTCTCACCTGTCCGTACACGCCTCCCTTCCCTATGAGCACCCCCATGTCCTTGGTGTCCTCAAAGATGTCGTTCATGGCCACAGGAGGCAGAGGGGTTCTGCTCACCTAATGGGTCATCAAGTGTTCCCATTAACCGTTCAGAAGAACACTCAATAAAACAAAAAGAAAACCACCACCACTGGTTTTCTTTTTACTAAACATAATACCAAAAATATAAGCAAGCACAAGGACACACACTCAAACACTCATGTACATTCCAACAATGCTCCCCAAAGCTAATCTTAATGTTAATAGTGGAAGTGGAAGAACCAGAGGCGTCGGAGAACCCAACGCAGTCGTTTGAGATTCATAATATCGTCCAGGGGCGCACACAGCTTTTGGCTGTGATAATATCTATTATATGATATAGATATCGATGCTTAATATGATCTTATTTAGATATAGAGCTCCAGGATTGTCGCCGGAGCACCCGGAGTGCTGTGAATATTTACCGAACACGGCCAAAAGCTGTGTGCGCCTCGCCATTGCGATACATCCAGTGTAAACAGAGCATGGTACCATGGCTGATCAGGGCCAAACCCCCACCGTCTGCCTTGCCCCGCCACGTTTGTGGAAAGCTCATTGTGGTACTGGCTCATAGTGGCTGTAATTCTTGAACATCTTCAAGTAGGCCTACTGTATTAGGGGCCCACTAACAGCTATATTAAAGCATTCATAAAGTAGCATGCCATGGGACCTTTAACAACAAAGAATTAGGTTGAGTGTAAAAAACAACATATTATATGACTTTTTTCTTGTTCTAAAGAAGGTTATTTGAAGATAACAATTTTTGAACCAGGTTGAAGTCAGATTGTAAAGCATGTTGAATTTGTGAAATATCATATCTGGAGGACTATATTACAGTGTCAACGGCATATAAATGTATTTGGCACTCTCCTGAACCATGCAACCGGGCGAGAGTCCATTTGAAGGGATTTTAAAAAGCCTTTTTATCCTCCTCCGCACGTTGACTGAGCACGTGAAAGAGCGAGAGCGAGAGAGAAACGTGCGTCTTGCGTCAAACCTTCCCGGGTACGAAGTCCGGTCACACCGTGACCGAATTCTGCGACCCACCGAAAACTGTGACCCTAGGGGGCGCTGTTGCGCATTTTATGCAACATGTACGTGTGCATTATAACAAAAACATAAATAGAACAGATCTCCCCCCATCGGTGGGTCTTCCTTTTCTTGATACTAACATGAATTCCAAACAGCATTTTACACAGTAGTCTATAATAGGAAATGCTCAAAGGTAAATCAGTTTAATTTAACACTGTAGCTTTTTATGGGTAAAGAAGCAACGGTGAAGGACCGTACTAAACACCCTATCCATTGTATGGGTCTGTAATGCTTATGTTTTATTGATGTTTTTGTCACACCTGTCTACGCTTCAAACTCGTGCATATTGCAGAAAATATGCAACAGCGCTCCCTGGGGTCACACTTTTCGGTGGGTCGCAGAATTCGGTGTAACACCGGCCCCCGGCCCTCACCTTGTCCTCCACCATCTCCACCCCGATCTGCAGGCCCTCACCTTGTCCTCCACCATCTCCACCCCGATCTGCAGGCCCTTGCCGCGGACGTCCCCGATGATCTCGTGCTTGTCGCGGAGCTTAGCTAGCTCTGTCAGGAGATAGGTGCCCACGACGAGGCTGTTCTGCTGCGTGCCGTCCTCTTTTATAACCTGTCGAGAGGAATGGAGGGGGGGGGGATTTTAGAAAATAATTGTTGGTGGTGATTCACTGTTACCTAGATTTCATGTCCAACTTTTGTAGTTAATGTACTAAATGTAAGAACACAATGAATACCCACGTCCAAGACGGATGAGGCGATGGAGCAGGCCATGGGGTTCCCTCCGTACGTGTTGAAATGAGCTCCCTTGCTGAAGGCAGCAGCGATTTCTTGGAAGAAAATGAGCAAAGATAATCAGTAGGCTACTCAGAGACTCAGGATCTCTTACACCGTGCAATTAGCTCAATAGTGCTCATGGTAGTGAAGGTCGGGGTCAACACTCTATTGCATTAACCCTGTTTAAGATTCAGATACAACCAGCCCACTCCTGCCACAACTGAAGAGCACCGCGCAGTCGCCATCGTTACACATTCACCTGCCCAGAATAATTAAAGTCAAGAGTAGCAGTTGTACTTATTTACTTGTGTGTACTAATTGCTGCTACAAACCATAGGGACCCGAATCACCATGGATACAGGATTGAATTTTGTACTAGTTATAATATAATATTATGCTATGATAATATAATTATATATTTACCCTTACCTGACATCCAGGGCCATGCCTTTATTTGAGACTCAGTAACAATACAGAAAAACATCCAAACACAGAATTTAGACTGGGAACTAAACCTGCTCTTATTTTGAAACTCAAAAGAGCACATGGAGTTCAAGCCAACAAACTCCATGTGCACCAACAATCAGAAGGAGTTCATTGCAGCACATGCCTGCTTGGCTCTTTCACAAGAACCATTTATGTAATCCATTCAGGATTAAGTTTATTAACTAGCCAATAATTACCAACAAAGTTTCAATTTTTCTGAAGGCTTGGTAGTTGTTGCGGTGCGGTCTCACCCGGTGTCGTTACAAGCGCCCCCATGGGAAAGCCGTCAGCAATGCCCTTTGCCATGGTCACTATATCAGGCATCACCTCGTGGCCTTGGAAACCCCAGAAGTGGCTCCCGGTTCGTCCAAATCCAGTCTGGACCTGGTGGATATAAAAACATTTCAAGTGTGCGTTAGTTGCTTCATGATTGTTTAATTTGTGTGGTGAAGGGTGCTGTAGGTTGTAGTGTGTGATGGAAAATTTGCATGTTGTTACGTTTTCATATTCTTAACTTTAGTTTACTGTTCTGTGTGTGATGGGGGTCAACTGTAGTGTGATCCTTTGATGTTCTGAGCGATAACCTTCTGTTGTCTGCCCATTCCCCTCCTGTTGAGGCAAGTAACTGTTCGCGTATATAACCCTGAGGTGACCCTGACGTCCTGTCCCTCTGTCCCCATGGGCAGCAGAAGTGATAAAGGAGTCGTATAGCAAGGCCGCAAACCTGTATTTATGACATCTGTTAGAACTTCAATCAAAAGATTACCATCTGGTAAAACAAAGAC
>OOFH01076267.1:0-10548 GCA_900323355.1 Merlangius merlangus
CTCAGCTTTTTCTTCTTCCGCTTTTCTGCGGCAGATTCATGTTGTCTCTTCGCCATTGAATGGCCGCCATTCAAAAGCATCTTGATATCACCGGCAAAAGCCCTGATGCGAAAACAAGAGAGCTACGAAGGCCGTACCATTAGGGTCAGGGAAGGGGGGGGGAGACTATTTTTATATATTAGGTAAAAACATGTAATTTGCCTAAATTAAGTGATATAGGTTATACAATTAAGAATAAAACTACAGTGGGCCTCTTCATAGCTAATTTATATATTTTTGTAGTTCAATTATTTAATTAATATCATGATTCTTTTTTAGCAACCTTAATTTTGGTGCCCCCGCCAGGTACTTGGTGCCCTACACACTCTGCGTACTCTGCGTATAGGGAGCGACGGGCCTGCTAATTGGTTGGGTGAGGCTAAAGTGATGCATCACTCAACCGAGCGAGGCATCAGTCGAAAATAAATCGCTCCATTTATTTTCGAGTGAGGTCATTGGTCGAAAAAATGTATTACTTTCAAGCGATCTCATAGACCTATGAAGAAAAAGTCCCGCCTCCGAGCCTACTGGTTCCATCGGTTAAATGTCTATTTAAGTGAGGCTAAAATGAGGCTAAAATGTCTATTTAACCGATGGAATTTAGTGAGGCTAAAAGGTCTATTTAACCGATGGAATTTAAATGTCTAGAGTTTGTTATGTACGATCATTAAAAAAACGCATGTTATTTCCCATTGACATTTGACCGATGAAACCGGAGGCGGGACTTATTCTTCAGAGGTCCATTGGTCGTAGTCTGGCTGAGCGGGAATGGACAGCGTCTATAGCGCTAGCATTGGATTCCACCGCTACTCCTCCCCTTCCCGTTGCTGCCTTTCCCGTTCAATTTCCCGTGAGCTCCTCAAGGGGCCAAAGTGTTTGGTGTCTTAACATCATTGTGAGAAAGAAACAAACAATGTATGTTCTTTTTAACTATAACACATAGGCGACATACATTTTTAATCGTTTTTTGTGGCATTTGCGGTTGGGATTGAGCCATCTCTCTGACCGCCTTTGTACGTGAAGACGTTCCATCAAAATAATTTCCCCCCCGGCACTATTTTGCATGGACACCGCTGCTGCTTCCTGGGGTTAGCCCCGCCCTAGACGATTGTGATTGGTTTAAAGAAATAAAAACAGGCCAGCCCAGTTTCCCCCCGGATAGACGGCTCTAAGTAGCGTGGTTCCAGACCATACTTGCTGTAGTTTGGTCTGGCTTTGCGAGACTAACTAAAACCTGATGCAGATCCAAAACACCTTCACGACGGCGTCGAAGAGTCTGCGTTGTCCGAGTTGCGTCGACATAGCGAACATTCCAATTGTGCACATCCCGCTAATTAAAGGAAATAACATTAGAGGGCGTTACCGCCACCTACTGGCATGGAGCCGCGTGCGGGTCTGCAGCTGTCTGGCGGTGGAATGGGGGATATATATCCGAGCCTTAACGCAACAAGTTTTCTTGTTATTACGGACTAATTATCTCCAAAAAATGACGGCACATTCAAAATGTTCCTTTGCGGGAGTAATGCGCTTCCATAGCAATATGTCATGTTAGACATGATCTCTCATATATATCCGAGGGGATGGTTGTGGGTGTGAGTGGATGCAGACATGCAAGTGAATACATTATATGGGGTCTATTGCTCAATCCCCAATGTGCAAATTCACCCGTAAATTTGCACTGGATAAACCACATGGTAAATAGCTGTGAGAGTATTTCTGCAAAAAGAGCGGTTAAAGCAGCCTCACCTGTCCCGAATCGGCCTAAACCAGCCATCATTCACAGACACACTCCGACGACAGTACACGCATGTCGTAAGTGCACAGTGCCTCCTATCATAAGCAGTGTCAGTGTGCCACAGCGCTGGCCAGACTTAGGCCCCGAGTAGGCGGGCCCCAAGCTGGAGCGCAGAGGGCCTGACGCCAGGGACAGCCTGGCAGACATCACTGGGGCAGACGGCCGCAAGTGCCACTTACCAAGACACAGAGGACAGCGCTTCTCACAGTTACACGTATTACCACTCATTTGCATGGGCAACTGGGCATGAGAGTGGAACAGAGAGAGCTTCGGGAGAGGAGGAGAGAGAGCCAGAGAGTGGCATAGAATGGGAGGATTTTGAGGTTCATGTGCAAACAAACATCCGCTTTGCAATACAGCTTGTTGTGTCTACCAAGTATAAGAGAAAGCAAACAGGTTGAATCTATTGGAGAGCTTTGTTTTTGTCTCGCTTCAATATTGTGTAAAAGGAAATGCAGAGCATTTTTACAATAAAACAACAAAACTAATACTGATACTGCACATGACATTTGTGCACCAGATTTCCTGGCCTTACAGCGTAATCTATTTTGCGGTTATATGACAAAGGCGAATTTCCAAAAACAATCAAAATCGCTGCTATGGTTTTGATTAGTTTGCATTTATAACAGGTGTTAGAGAAGAGCCGTGTTTAAAACAAAAAGGAACCGAATACCAGGGGTAGCATGGAAATGAACCGAGCCATGGATGCCAATCAACCATTGCTGGGGAATATTTGATTTGATTTCACAGACAGAGAGTTATCGCCAAGCGATTCTCATGTTTGAAATTTGTCCTGAACTATACGTGTTGAATGCTAAACTGTTGCTGAACCCATTAATAAAAGTCAGGGCTGTAGCTTTCGGCAGGATCATCACTCTAAACGGGATGGGAGGATTGAGGTATGGTTAAATGCTGTGTGTGTGCGGTTGTTTGCAAGTGATCGAGATGCTGTGAGATGGAGGAGAAAAATGTGCCCATAGCAACGCAGTGGCACTTTAAAAAACATAAATCCCTGGAGTAAATGACAAAGCAATGAATGCCATGTCAAGAACACGTTCGAAACCTTGTGATGCGACTTCCCCAAGGTGGGCATGTGCCTTCTTCATCCTGTAACCTTTGACCTGTGTGCGTGCTTCCTTAATGACCAATGGAATGCTACAGAAAGTCAAAGTGAGATTGGATCTTTTATGTCAGTGGTGCCTCTGTGATGTTACTTCAACAGTGCCCCCTGAAATCGAAATAACAAAGATGACTTTTTTAACAGAATCAACATTTGAGTTGTTGAGCTCTTTATTGTAGTGGCCTTGCTGAGCTCTCCTGTGTGTGTGTTAGCTGAGAAGAGTCGCGGCTAGTGTCCGTGTGGCTTTAGCATGAGTGCTAACGATGTGCTGTCCACCCTTCTCACATGCACATACAAACATGGTTTGTATCATTTGTACACCATTTTATATCATTGCTATGAATAATATTTCCACGACACATTTAAAAAGGGTTAGTAATAGTTAGAGGAAATAACTACAACAACACAAAAACCTGGACATGGGAACCCTATGAACTATGTAAGGAATATAGAACGCCGTTCATTATCGGGAAAATAAGCCCAGACAGGGCGAACAGGACACCGATGCGAGGCGGCTGTGTCTTGCTTCGCTCTGAAGGTGACAATTATCATTCGTAGTGTTGATCAGCAGAGAAATAGTCCGCCAAAGACGTTGATGTCGCTTAGCAACCAAATACGCTGGGGTTGATAAATTACCGGACTACTTGCGGAGTGCTACCAACGACATGAATCAGAGGCAAGAAAAACCACTTACCTTGACAGCGGTCATTATATGCTTAGCAACGGTGAATTATCAAAACATAATTCACCGCTGGAAGTTGTGAAGGCCCATGCAAGTGAACAGAGCGTTCCACAGCATTGAGAAGAGCCGTGTTATAAAGGGTTATATATCCATGAGTTTCAAATGTAGTCCTACAACCTGCCATTTTGAGGTTTCAAACGAATTAATTGGTCCTACGCCAATCAGAAACACAACTCAAATTGAAACACCTGTGTTGTTCCTCAACATGGCAGGTGTAGGACTACATTTGAAACTCATGAATAGGGTTATCAATTGACATTTATGACATCACAAGGTTACGGAGGCAGCAGTTGGTTGACCTGTTGATTTTTCTGGTGTGTTCACCAACATTCGTCTCCATGTTTTTTTGACTGTTTCAAACTGGGAGTGACCAGATATACATGACGCTTATGTTATTGATATCAGTTTCCTGATTGACTGATTGATCTCAGTTTCATTTAACAGGCATACATGACATTTCTGTACAATATTGACATGGGTTTCAGGTGACCAGTTATAGATTACATTTATGCACAATATTGATATGGGTTTCAGGTAACCACATATAGATTTAATATGTGCATGATATTGATTTCAGTTTCAGTTGACCAGGCATATATGACATTTATGTACGATATTATTATGAGTTCCAGGTTACCAGCCATACATAACATTTATGCACGATATCAATACAATGTACCGGTAAGTATTTTCAGAGATCCCTGAGATGAGTCAGATCCTGTTGCAGCACTAATCTCCAAACAAAACACTAAGGAAACCCTCTCTCTGATTGTTTCTCAGTCAACGTGCACGACACACATACAGCAGTGGCACCTAATTGTGCCGTGTTGAGTGACAATTCAGTGGGGTGGGGGTAATTCAAGCGTACGCGTGGAGAGGCGACTAATGGAAAATGTTCCCACTTGGTTCTTCAAGTTCGTCTGTCACTGAATATTAAACATAAGAAAGGCCCAGGACAGTAAGTGGCTAGGTTTTTTGACTCCCAAGATGAGGGGTTGTGGGTTTGAATCCAAAATATCCTCAGTTTACCTGTAGGCATCTTTGAGCAAGAGGCCTAACCTGATCGTGTGTGTTCCTTTGTGTGCGTTTGTGTGTGTCTGTGCTTCCATCTAGAGCATTCTGCCATGAGGGTAGCATAAGTGTGGATTCTTCTCTGTTCAGTTTTTTGCCCTCCGTCCATTATTGTGCCACCCCCTTCAGAAACAAATATTTATATTTCAAATAAGCAACTCCACTGTAAGTTTCTGTGGTGGTTTGCACCATGGACAGATCTGTGCCTCTGTGTTTTTGCGGGGGGGCCATTACTGCCTGAGTCATCAAGACATGCACATGAATGAGCTTCCTTGCATGAAGACCGACCTCTATGTATTCACATGGAGAACGGCAGTGAGTCACCAGCCACACAGCCTTTGACGGAGGCGCTGAGGTAGTCGACGTGAACAGCCTCAGGTAATCAGGACAGCGGGCCAGAGAGGGTCAGAAAGGTTCGGTCGCAGGAATTGTGACTGCTTAGAAACATGAGGTCTATGTAGGATCTGTAAGGTAGATTTCGATCCAATATCTTTCAACGAGGATGAGTGTTTGTTTTGGAATTGAAATTTGGATCCACTGAGTATCGAATATGGCCATCATCATTTCTGATGAAGTGCCTGTTTAAAATAGAGATAACACCACGAGAATGTGGATGGTATTGATTGTTGGGTCGGTATAAGAAACTCGATCCAGTCGTATGTCTTGGCGCTACACCGGAATTATGATCCAGTCACCGGCGAGGTCTGTCTTTCTGCCTCCATAACACAAACACTAACGTTCACTTCAAAACGTATGCTACCTCAAAAAACCCACCCACTCTCTCTTCATTGTGTGACACAAAGAAACACACTGTACCGTGTATCATCTCTTGCAGTCTCTAATAGCTGAAAACTACTACTGCTGCCCAGTGGCGCACGACTTGCTGCTAATCAGAGGGAGAGATTCTCTGGCAGGAGCCTGGAAAACATAGCACACTGACCTACATATTAGCAACCGGCAGAGACCAGGCAGTGTGCAGTGGGCTTTTCATCATTCCAGGTGAACGGTAATGGAACAGAGGAGCTGACCACTTCGGTTTTTGGCCCCTTCATTGTTCAATTGAGTGACCCGGCGTTTTCCATCTCCCCTTATATTGAGGATCTTAATGTGATCTACGATCAAGAAGCAGTGCTTGCAGCCAGGTGCCCACCGTTACGTGGCAAAAAGGCTTCTGTGCATCAGAGCATGCTGCATTGATTGTGTATGTGTCCGTGTGATTGCATTTAGCTTGGTGGATGGATCGGTCACAACGTTTTGGACGTCATTGAGGATCAATATTGGAATCACAAGTAGACACTGGCTTTTGTGCTCAGGATGATGGGAGAGCGGGTGTGTGTGTGTTTGTGTGTGACAATGACGATGATAGCGTCAGGTGCTGCAATGCCCACCGGCTACACGTTTGTATTTTGGGCGTCATTGGCGCCAAAGGGGTGGCTAATATGTGCATTTTCCGAGTTGGGCAGTAGGCCAGGAAGAAAGTAGGTCAATAAAATCAGGCGGGTTAAATCAATTTAAGATCTTCAACTCAATTGCTTTTTTCAGCCTTCACAAGAAACAGATATCTATAACGAAACTACTAGAATCTATACCTCCGGGTAATGTAATTGCGGAAAGGCTTGCCTCATAACATTCTATGGGAAGCAAAGGTTAGATCTATTCCTAAACATCCAACCTTTACTTACTATACACTGATTTAATCAAACCTGTCAGTTGTCAGTGTGGTCGTTATAAATGGTGGCTGCTGACACATTAAGCTACTTTGTACTCTGCATACATCTGGATCCTCTGAATCACCTTTTAAGCTTAAGTACCATCTCAGCCAAACACTTGCAGGTCAATACTGGTCGGATCCTTAGACCAAGTGCACATGGCCTTATTTTGTACCATAGAAACTGATTATATAAATAACTTTTGTCCCCATAACACACCTTTTGGTCATTATGATGCTTTAAATGTAAAGGTTGTGTTTAACTGTAAAGTGAATTTAGCTCTATGGCTTCCACCAGGCCTCTGTTTCCATTAGCAAGCTGCTGACTTAAGATCAAGCCCTTAATGGATGATTCATTCGAATTGCATAGAAGAATACAAATATTGACTCAGAATGGTCAATTTGCAAAGCTTTAAATGTATATTGAATCAGAGCACGAGAGGGTCTGAGGGGCAGGAGCAGAGAGTGTGGGTGGTATGAGACGTGACCCCAAGACGGAGCCGTTTGTTGGGAGTGGAGAACTGGAGATCAATGGGGTCATAGACAGATTGGCAAATGCTTCTCTCCCCAAGTAAGAAACATAAACCCCAGACCAGCATCAAGAGCGGAAAAGCCTTGAAGAGCAATACAGGTGTGTTGAATTAAACATGAATCTTAATGTATTTAAATTGCAAACCTCGGGTGAATAAAGCAACAGGTTAAGCCCTTGACGTTTCTTTAGGACAACCTTGGTAGTCTCTGAAAAAACATAAAAATTACAAAATGAAACGATGGAATACTATCTGCCATTCAGTGACAAATTATTGAACAACGTGCAGACAATTTTGGCGATAACTAGAAGTAATGCAGTTTCCCTTTCCCTTTTCAAGACAGCAATGGCGGCACACCAGACAGTCGCCGAACAAAACGACAAATCGTTGTAAATCCATTTCAACCGTCAGCAGAAAAAGTAGGTTATCCGGAGTGCGGCAACACGTGAAAGCTTGGCACATGTTTGCCGGAAAACCTCCATCTTCTTGCTTGGAGATTGACTATTGTTTGCAAACGATTCAGCGAGATGTAGGGAAAACACTTGGTAGGTTGCCTTTGTGACAAAGTCGTCGTTTCTCTCTTGTGACGCATAGAGAAGCGTATAAGATGTGTCAATTGGACCGTTTTTGAGGCCTTTGTGTTCAGAAACCTCAAATCAAAGGGGAAGGTCAGCCAAAAGGTAAGCTGGAGGGGAAGGAATTTGAGTAAGATGGAAATGGGAGACACAGGTTAGAGTAGGAGTGTGTCCCGGTCAATTTAAAGAAGACCAGATACAATACCTTTTTAAATATCAAAGATGTATGTAAAGACGTATCCACACACAAAAAACTGTATGGTGTTCATCGGATACAAAATATTTTTTAGGTAAACACAGTACAGAGATAGTGACTGGCCTATATAATGTTCTCTTTTTTCAACAAATGAACAGATTCAAAGCAAAGTCAGACTTGAAAGAGAAATCGAAATGAGCAAGGGTAATTTGCTGTCTCCATTTAAATGCCTTTTCACATCAGTTTGCTGTTGCAGTGTCTAGCAGTTTAATTTTTTATATAGTTTATTCAAACAAGAATAAACTGTATATATTTTAAAAAGCCGGTCATCAACTCTAACCCACTTTCCCTCTCTATAATCCCATCCCACAGACCCCTTTCATGAACAAAGAGCAGCTATACGGATAATGAAACTGGAAATGAACAGTGAGAATCGGCAAATAAGACATTTCCATTTAAATACAATCAAATAATCAGAGAGAGTAATAATAAAATAAACACAAACAACCGTATAAAGGAATAAGCAAACACACTTGTTGAATGGAAAATGGGAGTTATGAGTCGCTGACATACAGGTTGTTACGTTGGGAGTAATAGAGCATAGAGCTCTATTAAGAAAATGACCATTCACAAAACACAATTCCCCATCAATGGCTATCCAAAGTAGGTTAAATAGAGGATGCAATATAGCTGGAAAATAATGGAGGGAGGGGGATTTTCAACAACAAAGCCATCATCCAAAAGGATGATCTCATATAGACCATGAATCACACGTGGCACTTCACAGATTGAAGCAGTTTCAATCAAGGGTCTCTCCAGTGTGTTCCATGGCTTATTGCACGCTATACTCTAGTCGCTGTGTGCTTTGACACACATTCATACATTTCCAATAGAGGCGGGAGAAGCATAGGATCCTAGCAGCAATCCTGCTTTTGCGAGATTACAACCTCCGATCTGCGGTATGCCCCATTTTAATACGCTTATAGGATCTGGACAGCACAGTCCGATCTTCATATTTACATGCAAATACATGATAAAACATAATACACTTCTCCTGCCCGTGCTGTGTTTATGGATAGGAGCTAATGCCATTGGCGATGTAAATTTCATGCTCCAGAGATGAATGGTTAAAAAGCCCAGCAGACCGCTATGTAGCGGACATGACAGTGGTATGGTACATATGGTACAAAAGCTCTTCTGAATATTGTTCCCTTTTTACAAATAAGTATGCATTGCATTTAGTGCATTGAAATGTATGAAAATGAACTTTCTGCACGCGATGGCAGGATCTGTGCGAAGTAGGTAGGCCTAATAATGTAGACGCAATGTAATGTGGTACGGAACCGATTGGTACATAGTTGTGGCATACCAACCATATACTTTATAGTCTTTAGTGTTCCTTTACTCTCCCTTTGCCTATAAAGACCAGGATACATGCTATAATATCCCTATATTTTTTTTTTAGGTTCTATAGTGGGCAAGTGTTTTATTTGTATTACAAATATGTAATATATAATTTGTGCTCCTATCTGTTTGACATTGACTCTAGATTGTCTCGAGGGCACCAAGGCTAGCTAAATGACTTTCACGTTGCCACCCTTGATCCTTTTATCGCGGGGCTTAAGTCTGCTTCACGTGGGGCCGGACAACATCCTCAGCTGTGGTACAATAACCATATACCACAGCCTCTATGGAGCTATTGCTTAATTATCTGGGTTATACAAATAGAAGATGCCCTTGGGAATGGTGAAAATGGCAAGGCAGTACAAAGTGTTTGTCCTTGAATAGCTCTAAATGTGAATCCAATCGGCCTACTGACTATGGGGGTTAGTGTTACACAGGGAGCGAGTAAAAGTGGTTATAAGGAGGCCTGGGGAAAGTGGGTCGATTCAATGTTTTCACGCCAGATGTGGCCTCAGTCGAATGCATGCTACTGGTAAACTTTTGCACCAAGATCTGTAGATTCTCCTGACCTACATTCGCTCTCTCCCATCCCATCATTGGAACCTCAACGCTACTATTTGAAGAGAAGGCGAAACGCTGGTGACCCTCACAAACAAAGGTTGGGTTACGTATTTGTATTAGTTTTCTTTAAACATCCAGGAATAGGACAAAGAGGTATATATATATATATATATATAAAAATGAGTCATCATTTATTGAAGAACAGCTTCCTCTTGCCTAGCCTTACAGGATGCAGAGACACCGAGCACAACAAAACAAATACATTGAACAACAAGTCAATAACTGAACATTTGCCAACCGATGTGGGCAGATTTTAGAGTTTCCCGCACTGCACTATGCATGGAATACTACCACTGTATGGAATCATACTATACTCATGGAAAACGTGTTTTGGAATAAAGACAGGAGCATTGTAAGGTATATCAATTGTCTAAACAACGCAATTGACAGGAGATACCTACTCAAGCACTTCACTTAAAAAATAGCACCACAGGTTCGTGGAATAAAACCAACTGAAGGCAAGAACAACGTTACAGTTTCACTTCTTCAAGGATAACATATTTTCAAAAACATAACCTGTGAAAAAAGAAAAAGGAAAGAAAAGAAAAAGATGAATAATGAAAGAACTTTTCAAAAAACAAAACCGGTAAAAATTGAAAAGAAAAAGATAAATAATGAAAGAACTGTTACACGTACAGAAACAACAACATGAAGAGAATAAAATTATCCTTATAGAAGCATTGCTCAGTATGTCTGTTGCTGAGGGGCTGTTACTTGTTTCCCAAGCCGGATCTTGTATATAAACTA
>OOFH01076277.1:0-10016 GCA_900323355.1 Merlangius merlangus
AAGATGAGCATCAGCAATCAGGTATTGGCCGTTGCACGTCATCTACCTCAGACATTGAACCTAATGCGTGTCCCCTATGCCCATATGAAGTCAACTGTGGCACAGCAATGCTCAGCTAGGATGTGATCCTCCTCATCAACTGATGAACTAACCCTCACAAAAGAGCTATGGGAAATTCAAAATGCTATTTTAGAAAATATGTCACTGATCGCCAACTCGCCAATTTCAGAACACACCTACACAACGAGAAGGGTTGAGTTGAACCAAGATTCATGGCTGATGTACATAACATAATGACAATTTCAAAAATTAAACTTTGATCTTATCAAACTGGCAAAACAAAATCCTTTAAAAGTTAGGCTTTTATTTCAAACAGATTTGCTTTATCTAATTCCAATCATTAGCATGCCCATTTAACTCATCTGCTTCACTTTTAATCATCTATACATCTTCCCTAATACATAATTCATACATTCGATTTGCATTGCATAATATCCAATTTGGTACATAATATCTATCATATATTAATCCAATATCGGCATCTACCCCGAAAAAACGATAATCGAAAGTTCCCGTATTTCTATTCACTTCACCAAACACAGCAATAATAACGTCTTTCTTACCAGAAGGGACCACCATAGGAGGCGGCCTGGGAGCCATGATGTGGGGGTTGGAAGGAGGCATGGGCACCACGTTGATGCGGGGATTGTGCATCATTTGCGGCATGGGGGTTAGGACCTGCCCGGAGGCCAGGCGCACCACGGGGGCCATGGGTGGCCGTGGGAGAACCGGCACGGCAGAGAGCAGGGTGGTACGCACCGGAGGCAGCATCTGGACATGAACATTTAGCATTGATGTTTGTTACACTACAATCTCATCCGGTAGATCTTTGGTAAAGCATGATTTACAGTAGCGCTGACACAACATTTGTGGAGTGCACTGACTGTCCTAGCATGGCCAGGGCATGTCTATATTCGCCATAACGTTGCTATGGACGAGCCCATAGAGCCCTAGACGCTGGTACTTCACATGCTCAGAGCTGCGTGGTGTGCATCAAAACGCATGAGCCAAGAGCGTCATTTTGGATAAACACTGGCTCCTGTCGTTACGCAAGGCGACTATAAATACGGTTTTACCCAACAAAGATTTGTCCAGACGGTGTGAACTTACGGAAGATTGTGGCCGAGGCACCTGCATCGGGAGATTGGGTCTGGGTAGGATGGGGGAGGAGATGGGAGGCTGGTGACGGAGTTCATGGGGCTTGCTGGGGCCAATCTTCTCCTTGCCGTCGTCCTCTCCCACCAGGCCCTTGGCCTTGTGGATGGCCTCGATCTGCTCCTGCAGGGTGATGTTGGCCTGGGCGGCCTGCTGTGTACGCGCCATGCTACCAGAATGACCGTCCCAAGTGACCTACGAATGGGATGAGACGGACACACTCAAGTACGAAGTCACAGATTCCAAACAAACAGGGGGGGATCATCGGCAGAGTTGCAATCTTTTGAGAAACGTGCGCTCTGGAAACAGGGACTTGGCTCACCTTCTCCTCTGGCTTCTGGATCTCTTCCTCTCCGATCTTCTTACCGATGGCCGTTTCTTCCACACCGAAGATATCGGTACGCCTCTCAGCCAGCTGCTTCAGGCTGCTCTGGATGTCCTGTCCCGGGGCGTACACCTCGTCCTCGATCTGCCTCTCGCGGATGCTGCGGTCCCTCTGCTCCAGCCAGCGGGGGTCCAGCAGGCCGATACGCATGTGCTCCTGCATCTTGCTGGCCTGGATCTTCTCCCCGGTAATGGGCGAGATGAGGTACTCATCCGGGGTGGTGGCCACGGGCGCAGGCTTGGAGGCTGAAACGAGGGAAAGTATTATCCACCACACACCTCCTGGGTCAACCCACCCCACAGCAGGTACTCCTTGGTGCCCCCGTGAGCTTTTACCATGGTCAAATCAAAACTACCATCTTTCTGTGTGTAGACCATGTCGGTTTATGAACAGGAAACACAGACAACAACACTACAAACAAGTGAAGCCAGATGTTAAAGGGGTGATTTTATACCACCAGGTGTGTGTGATTAGACATTACAAGCCTTATGACAATCTGCCCTTCTCTGTGTTTTTGTGACATCACAAATGTGTGATGTGCGAGTGTCCACCTAGATGTATGGATAAGCAGCCTTTATAACAGGCCACTGGGTAGGCTGGTAGAATGGATTAAGACTAGACTTTTTTTTTAACCAGAGGAGGATTAACCAGAAAGGTCATTTTCAAGGGGTCATGTCTTGAGGTTAATCTGGGATACCTTTGGGGTCGTAATCCTTGCGGATGATGACCTGATCTGGCGTAGGAGGCAGTGGAGGGGGCATGGGGTTGTCCGGGGGAAGAGGAGCCTTCATTCCGTCCTCCTCATCATCAGATCCCTGGAGAGATCAAGGAAGTGCGTTACACACCGGCATATCGAGTGCTCATATTTTCCTGTGTGCATAAAGGGTGCCTTCTTCTTCCAACCTCGTCCATGTCCTGCACTTGGGTGTCCTGGTCCGGCTGCGCAGGCTGGCCATTGTTGCGATCCTCGCGCCCGTCCTCGTCGTCGTCGCTCTCCACCTCCATCTCGACCTCCTCACTCTCCCCAAACTTGTCGTAGCGCTCCTGGATGAGGATGCGAGCGCCAAGCTCTTCGGGTGTGGTGGGTGGAGGGAAGTGACCTGAGGATTCAAAATTAAACAAATATATCAGAAAGAAATATGACGTTAATTTCATGCCTATAATTTTTTTCCAACACAATAGGCTACAGTTTTGTTACTCATTTACGATAGTAACAATTTTCTTAGGGGGCTCTTAGTGACTGAACCTCATGACGGCACGTCTTGTCGAAACCTTTTTGAGTCACTTGATTTGCCCCTGCGATGTGAACATTTCAAGTTCATCGGCAGACCACTGATCACAATTTTAGGGCGTGTATCGGCTGATCATGCTTGGTGTCCGATCAATTGGTGCACCGCTAACAGAGGCACCTTCATATGTCAGCGCTATGAAGGCTGCAGCCAGGGCTTTGAGACAGAGCCAACATGTCCGATGAGTTACATCAGAGCCTTTGCTGAACAGTATCGGCTTCCACCTACCCTGCTCGTTGGGCTGGAAATCCACAGTCTCCACCACAACAAAGTCGTGCCAGTCGATTTGTGCATAGGCCACCCTCTCCTTCTCCCTCTCCTCCTCTTCCTTCTTCCTCTCGCGCTCCTGGAACTTGGCCCACTCCACACGGTACCTCACCTAGAAATAGGCAGACTTAGTTACAGTCCCTGGCGAGCCGTATCCCAACAGGAGAACATGTTCATACATTTAAAATGGAAGTAGCCATTTATCCAACAACGGTTGATGAAGAAAAACATGCATTCATTAGCAATGTTGTAATGAGCCGTGACATCTACTGTGTCCAACAGGGTCTAACGGCTTGGCAAACAAGTCATCAGGGTTTTGCGTAGTGTTCTATATGTTCCGGACAGAATTCTGTGCCACTAAATGAACCATCATGAAGGAGTTGATCATGGTCAGAGACTGCTTTTGCATTTCTATTGGACTATTATTGCACCATTACGGTGAAAGTTCATGTGCCAACATGTAGGTGCAACAACAATGTACTACATTTTCTTAGAATGCAGCATGTGCTGTAATTAATCCGACGGATTTTACAACCATACAGGTTTTATTTACATGATTACATAGCAGCCACCTCACCCGTTGCATTTTATAATATGTAGCCTGCCGTTATATTAAACAATCAAGATGGGTGAAAGCGTCACAATTCAAAACGTAGCCCTCTAATTGGATATTTCATGTAAAGAGTGTAGGACCGCGACAAGAAGGCTTACATTGATGATTGATTATCAGGCGAATGATTAGTGCCATTTGCTAATTACTAGTTACTCATAATTCTATACATGCCGCCCGAATGAGGTCCATTTACAGATTTATCTTTTCTTTCTGTGTGCACCTTTAGATGGACACTGGGTGTAAAACAAACAGGAATGTGTTTGGGAGGGCAGATGGAGATAGAGAGGGGCTTTATTTTGTGTGGTTTTTAAAGGTTCTAAATAAATAATTGTTGAAATTGAGAAGTTATGACTTCTTCTTTACAACTGAAAACGCTAGTAACCGTGGCCTGAAGGCAGCAGATGTTAGCGCTCATCACGCAATTTGAATGAGTGAAGCTCCTGGAAGCAGGCTTACCTGGTCCATCACCTCTCTTGGATTCTCCGCTTCCCGTTTCATCTTTTGCAAGAGGCCTTTGGGTGGGATGAGGATCTACAGCATGGGGAGACGTGGAAACAAGGTCAATCCAACACATTCGCCGGGAGAATGACGTCAAAAAGTCTTGTAGCTTTTGATCTGCTTACCTTTGTATACTGCTCAACCAGCTTGGTGAAGTAGTTGAACAGGCTGTGCTGGGGCCGTAGGAAGTCAAACTGGTAGTTCCTTTGCTCTTTCTGCATGAGCTGGGTAAGAAACTGACGGCCGTTACGGGCAACAAACTGGGCGGTGAGCTTGACGACGTCGAGGTCAAACGCAGAGATGGACGGAGGATCGGCGATGAACTCGAACTCAGGGGGCGGTTCTTTGGGGATCACTGCCTCATGAATCACCTGGGACTGCAAAAAATGAGTTTGACAGTTACATTTCAATACTGGATATTGAATTTCACAAAAGTATATTTATTGGAATAGATACAGCCCTAACGACATGGTTGACTCCCATGTCAAAAAAAAGTGGAAAAGGCTGAATAGTTTAAAAAGTTGAAAAACGCTGATAGATAGCCATCATGTCGTTAACACCTTCAACGTTCAGGCCCTGGGCTATGATAACATAATAAAAAATGTACAAAACGTTTTTCATTTTAAGGATAGTAAAATAAATAATATTGATGCATTATGTGTGTCTGTACCTTTTGAGGTTGCTGCTGTGACTGTTGCAGGGCCTGCTGTTGCATGACCTTAGGCACCGCTGCAGATGGCTCCTGTCCCTTGCCCTCCTTGAACTCGGTGACTTTGTGGCGGTAGTAGGCATGGTAAGGGTCGTTGGGGTTAAGGAAATTAAACTTGGGATTGTTGATCTCATTCTGCCGAATCCTAGCTTCAAACTCAGGTCCGTTTCTGTGAAATGGCAACAGTGGTTAGTTTATCATCAAATTACACATTTAAAATATACGACTGCACCACATTATCGGGAGTATCCAACCTGGCAACAAAGCTGGCTGTCTTATCAACGATGTTTCGGACCTCTGGAGGCGGGTAAATAATACCAACTATAGGTTTAGTAGCTGGTGTTTCCTCCACTGGTTCATCATTCTGGTAAGAGACAAGTTATTAGATACACACGAAACAGGAAAACGACCAATAAAGTTTCTTTGGTAAGAAACAATTTGATGCCCAAGGCAATACAACACAGCATATTACTAAGGAGGCAGACAATACTGACCAAAACATTTTTCACATGGGCACTAACAAAGTGTAAAAACGATATCTCATGAAGAATATAATAATGAACACTGCATTACAAAATGCAGTGCACTTTATCCATTAATGTCAGTCTCGTTAACCTATGAAGGTAACGATACCTCATAACAACGGAAACTACTCCATCTTGGGTTGGAAGATGGAGTTTTAAATCAGATAGCATATATTATACACTGTTTCTCTCGCTCAATGGTCAGCGACGTTAGCCCGCCTGCTAGCCTTACCGTGATGCTGGGTTCAGGCTGAACGATCGCTACAGGCCCGGGCGGCATGGCTGCTTCTTTGTGTGGGGCAGAAGGTAACCTGCGAAAAAATATGCAACCACAGTTTTCAGACGCGATGGAAACGTTTACACAACATGGATAAAGAACATTTATAAGAACGTTATATACACATTTGCTTCAGCGCACTAAAGAACTTACCGCGTCGTGTGTTCGTCAGCCCACTCTCAATGAAGGCCAACTACTTCCGGGATCACAACGCTAAGCATGATGGGACTTGGAGTTCTTTGTGGAAGTCGCTATGGAGATGTAGCGTAAACAATCTACCAGCGAGGAAGCGTTACTTCACTGGGCTTATCCTCTGTGGATGGGTTAGGAAGATTAATCAGTCTTCGAAAATGAGTCCTTTTCTAGGGAGTCGAGATAGTGTTGAAAGTCTCAGAAAAGACCTCATCGACCTCCAGGGGGCCATTCTGGAAGTGTTCTCCAGGACGGGACCTGTACGCTGCTCCTCTTGGAAGTTCCCTGACAAGCTGTCATGCAACCTCGACCTGGTCTCGCTGCTGGAGCAGTATGACCACATTGAAGGGGATGATGAATTCAACCAGTACTCCTACATTGTATTGCTGGAACTGGTGATTGACAGGTAAATGTCGTGGCACTAACAGTTCATCAAATAAATAAACGGACAAGGCCATAATTACAATTTTCTCTCCCTCTTGAGCAAGGCTATTGCTGCTGCTGCAAAGTTTCAGTCTTTATACGGTGCAGCTGAGGAGCGGACGAAGCAGTGAGCACAGTCAGAAGCAGGGATGTGTGTCTGTCGGTCTGATTGCCAGGCATTATTGGAGTAATTTAATTGAACTGGCTAACCTAAAGGTATACCAAGCATTTTTTAACCTAGCTTATTCATAAACAAAACATAAACATGCATTTGATTGTTCAACATTCTTGAATTGGATGTTTTTTCCTTTTACAGGATGCATTTAAAGAAAGCCAGGGAGCAACTAAAATAAATCCAAAGGACTGTGAAGAAAAAAAACCCTCACTGTCTGTTTACTCCCGGAGTCATTCTTCACGTGCATCTTTATTGTCTTCTTCAAGTTCCCTCCACTCCTTTGCAATTAATGAAGTCAACACTGTAACCACCCATCCTCATTTCCTTCCCTCACCTACGGTTCTCAGCACGCCCACCCGCAAGGTCAGCTGCCAGACGGTGGAGTCGTCTCTCGTCCCCTGTGACGCCTGCGATCAGGTGCAGTGTGTGCTGAGGCAGACCGGGGACTGCCTGGTGGAGCTGTGTCAGAGCGAGGGTCTGCCCTCCTCCCTGCAGCCTCTCCTGGTCGCTGTGGAGGACACAGTGGAGCTTGGACACCTGACCGCAGGTGACCTCGCCCAGTGGGCGCGGGAGCAGCGGAGGGATATGGGTCGGCTGGGGAAACACCTCAGGGAGGTGCGGGGGACGGTGCAGCCCCTCACAGATAGGCTCGCCGCTGCGGAGAAAGAGGGGGATAAAGCCAAGGATCGGTTGGAGAGAGCACAGGAGGGTGCGAAGAAGGAAAGGGAAAAGTACCTCGCCAGCAAACGCCAGATGGAGCTTTTACTGCGGGAAGCGCAAAGGTCCGTGACAGAGAAAGAGAGGAGGCTGCAAGAGGAACAACAACGCCTGCTGAGGAGTACAGTGACATCCCCTTATTTTTTAGAGAGAACCTATACTTGTTGGTTGGTTATATGTTTCATGTTTAATGGATGGTTTGTTGCAGGTAATTCCATTTTTGAAGACCAGATATCTAAATTGAAAGAGGAATTAGCTGCGCAGCTGGAAAGGTTGAATACGCTGGGTAAGTTGTTAGGCCTACATTTTTTTGTTAGGTTTGTGTTTGTTATGTTTTATTCTGTGTAAATGTAAAACACTATTTTGGACCATCATTTTCCCTGCTAGAGAGGGAGAAAGGTGGTCTGGTGGAGATGGTGAAGGCCTTGCGGACAGCAGAAGAGGCCCACCTCAAGCTGCAGGGAAGGACCCAGCTATTGGAAAGTCAGATGGCTGACATGCAGCTCAGGCTCAACAAAGAGTGTTCCAAGTATCAGAGCGCTTGCCATCAACAAGTGGTGAGTGGTCCAATCCCACCGCCTTTTAGATCATCCTAAAAATCTTCTTGATTACATTGAAGCAGTGAGCCAGTATTCAGATCTATCAATCAAGCGTTTGATTATCAGACTATTGAAAATACAGTCAAACCTAGAAAACTTCTCCATGGTGACTAGATCAGCACGTTGGGTGGAGGTTTCATCCTGGTATCCAATGCTCCTTCCAGTCCATGCAGGCCCAGGAGAAGTCCTTGGTGGAGAGGATGGAGACTCTAGACCAGGAGCGGGAGGAGCTGCAGGGCCAGCTGGAGAAGAGCGAGGCGCGGCAGAGCCAGCTCCAGGATCAACTGAACCGCGTGACAGAGGAGAAGAAGACACTGCTGGATCAGTCCGCCCCCCAGCAGGTACCACCCAGTGCCTGCTGGATGTGCCATTCCAATCGCTATCTTTGTGTGTAGACAATATCAGTTCATTCAACAGGAAACACAGACATTATACACAATAAACACAACAAACCATTGCAGTTAAAAACTGTTTTAAACCAGATATACACCATCTATGCAAGGCTAAGCTTGTAGGTAATTAAGTACAGTTTGAGGCGCCAGGCTATGTAAAGAGTAAAGAGTAGTTGGATGGGGGTATGAACAGTAGATGTGTATGTGCCCATATCTGCTGCCTTAGGTGAACCCTTAACCTTTGTCTGTCTGCTGTGGATGCTTCTCATCGACTCAAAGACTGGTATCATACAAGTTCATCTCTCCCTCTCCTTTCCCAGGTATTGTGCGCTGAGCTCCAGGCTCAGGTGGAAGAGCTGAAGAGCATCGTGGGGCGTCTGGACGGAGAAGTGAAGGATCTCAGCCACAGGGAGAGACTGCTGGTGGCCTTTCCAGAACTCGCCACCATGCACCTGACACAGCCTCAGAGTAAGACCTTGTTGTTAATGAGTGTAAACGCTGTAGCATTCACACTCTAGATATTGAAATCTTTATTTTTATTCTTCTTCCGCCCGTTTTTTGGACGACATGATGGTTATCTATAGCCGTTTTTCAACTCTTTCAACTTTTTAACTATTCAGCTTTTTCCACTTTTTTTTAACGATCAACCATTTCCTATGGTACTTCAACTGTTTAAGACGTAACTAAATCCATTTTCAACCGTTTACCTTCGTTCTAACCATTTAACAAGTCTACACACTTGTATCTTCCATACTATCCAAAGGGAATTTCGATAGCATTCATACTTTTTTCAGAATCACAGTTTTAGTTTCAAACCGGCATTGTTTTCAGTTGCTCTCATTGATTTCCGTTGACGCCAGAATATGAGGACGTTTATTTTTCAGTTGCTTCACAACAATAATCTGTGTTTATTTGTTTATCATCTGTCTTTGTAAGTGACTGACATTGAGAGGAATATGCAGCAAAGATAGCTACTTATTTTAAATAGTTTCTAAAGGCTTCAACCATAAGCAGGTGTTCATTTATTTCTACTAAATGTAAACAACTTTACAGCCTAGTTTGTATGAACTACAAAATACACTTACAATATCGTTTTTTTGTTGTATTTTATCTTTCGAAGGCTCAGGGAATGTGCTTTTCGACATGGAGCAGCAATTAGAGGCCAACCACATCCGAATCGAGCTCCTGGAAAAAGAAAATACAACTTTGCGCAACAGCCTTGTGACACTAAATGAAAGATATATTTCTACTATGGTAAGGTATTAGTTACCATGGTAATGCCATGTCATAATATGTTATGTATACCAATGTTTCCCCCTTCTGACAGGCTGTTGTCACGTGACCTGTTGATGACTGAAAGTGACGCTATCACCTAATAATATTATAATATCACTAATACAATTAATTGTAGGGCTCCTCACCTGGAGAACTTAAGTACCAATCACCACAAACACCTCCTTCGGGGGACCATCGAGTGGAAACCAAACAGTGTTTCAGTTCGCCGTAAGTCCTTACTTGCTCGCATACAGACTCTCTTGCTGTACTGATGTGATCAAATCAACACTTGTGATGATCATGGGGTATATTGCTGCTGTGAAAAGCTCACTGTGTGCTGACCTTTCCCTTTTCATCACAGGCAGGGCGGCAGCAGTAGAGCAGCACTGCTGAAACCCGACCCACGAAGGGGGGCAGGTGGAGGAGAAGGTAGCCCAGATTATATTGGCTGGGGGGACGATTTCTC
>OOFH01076284.1:0-10381 GCA_900323355.1 Merlangius merlangus
AGATCATGGTGTGTGCGTGTGTGTGTGTGTGTGTGTGTGTGTGTGTGTGTGTGTGTGTGTGTGTGTGTGTGTGTGTGTGTGTGTGTGTGTGTGAGTGTGTGTGAGTGTGAGGCGGGGGGTGTGAGTGTGTGTGTGGGGGGGAGGGTGTGTGGGGGGGGGGGGGCTCAGAAGGTACAGGAATAGTAGATAGGTCAAGGGTCATATACATCGGGGAACACGGAGCCCTGGAATGAGTTCCATGTGGAGGCAGAGAACGTTCAGAGGAAGGTGAAGGTACCGCTGTTCTGACCTTGATGGAATATACAGACATGGGATCTAGGAGTTCTCAGGGAATATTTGATTAGAGCTTTGGCCCTCAACGAGTGTCAAGTGAAATATGGTAAGTTGATTCATTTATCTCTCTCTCTCTCTCTCTCTCTCTCTCTCTCTCTCTCTCTCTCTCTATATATATATAATAACACACTGGGGACTACAGCATCGAACACGTCAGAGAACTTTTTACAAGCAGAGAACTTTCAAGTCTAAAGAGGAGATCAACCAGGACTTCTGGTCGATATGTTAACACACTCCAACTAACTATGAAGCCTTGCATTGTTACATCGACCAATGAGTCCCTCAGAGACACTAGGCTCTCCCTAGCCTCCATGCCCCCAACAGGCATGCCCTGCATCAGGGAGGACCAGAAATTGAACCAAAAAAGTAAAATACAAAGCAGCAGGGCCCCCAAAGCAAGCATTACCGTGGGCCTTTCCTCTGAAGTAAGCTCCATCTAATCAACCAGTGGCCATGACACGCCATACAATGGCTGTATACCAAGCAGCCCCGCCCAACATCCCCCTCCCAGGGAGCCCGGCAAACACCCCTCTCCCAGGGAACCCTGCGCGGCCAGGGCTGTCAGGGGGCCCTGCCAAACAGCCCTCTCCCAGGGGGCCCCGCCCGGCCACGCCTGTCAGGGAGCTCGGGCTCTGGGTGGCCTCCATGGATCAACAGCCACCCTCCTGGAGCCTCTCCCGCCCCGAGACGGAGAGGCAAGGGGCTGAGTGGGGGTCAGACACCCCTGGACTTAAGGGTCAACCACCCCTGAACTTAGAGGTCAGACACCCCTGGAACTTAGGGGTTAGATCTACCGTTTTGTTCACTACCAGATTAGTTGAATAGTCTGGATTTATATTGACCAACTAAACTGCAGTTGGTTTGTTACTTAGTAAGCAGATACTTTCATGCAGATACAAGTAATTAAGGAAGAGAGAGGGAGGATGTTTTGTACCTGACCGTTTGGATTCAGGCCTCCATTGAGCCAGCTCATTTCACTATCAATTCTTGTTTTTCTGGAGGTCAGATGAGCACGTCCAGATGGTGGATGGCATGCACAGAAGAATAGACTTTTACTTTTTGAATCTCCAAGTTTCCAACTTTCCAACGGAGAGAAGGAGCCTATATATTTTGACTGGGGTTAAAGATCCCATGCCATTAAAATCACATTTTTCCTATTGTTTGTTAAATAACATACAACAATAATAGGACAGAATAAGTTTGTGACCTGTGGTAAGTTTGAAACCTATGCCGTTTTTCTGCTGTATGCAATAGCCAATGAAATGAAAAAGGCAGAAATGAGCCAATCTGGATAAGGTGACACTGCTACGTAGCGTTGTCAAATTCGGACCTGCCCACTTGGTTGGTTCGTAACCACCAAGAGAAATTCTGAAGGAGTCGAGATTGAGTTAGTGCTATACGTGTACCTAGTTGCTGCTTAATAACAGGCTAGTTACAGAATTTTGAATGCAATGGATATCGAACCTGTTTGTTATGCCAAAGCAAAACATCCATATTGCATCTTCTGCCAAAGCCAGAGGAATTAATTAATTAATGGTTGCAATTTATATTTGGCGATGTACCAAAAAACTATGGAAACAGATTAGTGCTGTGTGCGGCGCATTTCAGAGACGAGGATTTTGTCTCGTCTCTGGTATTTCCACAACGAGACTCTTAGTGGGGGTTATCTCCGCCATGCTGGAGAAGGAATTGGGAGAAAGGAACTTTGGCTTTGACTCCCTGAGGTACATAAACCACGACATGGAAGAGAAAGGGATTGTTGCCCGCAAATGTCTCCCGCTTGAACCCCACTTCCCGCTGCCCGCTGCCGAGGGACCACCGCCTCGGCGCTGCCTGCTGCAGGAGGCGGTGGTGCCGAGGGTTTAGGGTTAGGCTCTCCATGTCGTGGTTCAGTTTACTTCAGATTGATGTGGACGTGGAAGAACCAGAGACGTCTGAGAACCTGACGCAGTCGTTTGGATAGAATCAATAGATCAAAGTGGACCAACGATTCATTTAGAATATGTATATAATCCAAACCAATCGATTTGTAGTTTATTCAAACACGACTTGTTAATGAGCAGGCTGCCTACAGGTAGACTGAGAACATGAGTGTTCAAACCCAGGACCTCTGGGCAGGGCCCCCACTCCACTATCCTACCCTATCATTCTCTGTTTAGTTCAGGATGGAAGAGCTGGGAACCCAGATCCATCCGCTCCTCAGCTCTCATCACGAGATGGAGGTCTTCTCCCGGCTGCGCTGCATCATTTCTAAATCCCTTAAACGAACGCTAAATAACACTCCCTTTGCCTTAGGAGGCCTACTTCTAGTCCATAATAACTCCAAGAGCCGCTATGGGAATTTAAAGTAGAATAAACACTCTTCCACGAGAGAAGAGCCCCATTCATCTGCTACTGTGCTGTCTTGTAAGCGTTATGAGAACCTCCTGGGGAACCTGAATCCCATGTTCAGAACCACACTACCGCTATCTACCTTAGCTCCCAGGGCTTCCCCCTGCCATTACTAACTTGTGAGAATTGTTGTTTTTTTCTAAATAGCTAGGCTTAATTAATCAGAATTTCCTTGAACATATTTGAGTGGACCTGGTCCAAGGTGGTCCACTCCGGGTCCCAGCCTTGTTTAGGAATGGACATGACACTATGCTGTCTTCCAGGATAGCCCCCAACCACTTTTTTTATAGCAGTTCTTTTGTAACCTATAAACCTAGCACTTACTTACTCAACCAAGCGTACTCCATAGAAAAAAAAGTTGAAACGATACTTAGGTTTTATAACTTGATTGACCTAAACAAATTGATATGAGACGATTCTTAACTTAACAGCAATGTATCAAACCATATAATTTACATATTGTATTATATTGTATAAAAAGATTGTAACCCACATGCTGGAAACATGTCTCCCTCAATGCCTCAAAATGAAAACTTTGGAAAGCCATAATAACCTAGGTTAGAGTCAGAGTAAGGACCCTCTCATCTGATTGACTGACCAAGAATGCCCACCAATGACCAAGGTCTATTTGGTACAGCACCGGGAATCAGAGTCTGGGAATCAGTCAGGGACTCTTCCAGAAAACAAAGATACATGACTTAGAATGAGCTGCAACAACAAGGCCCTCCACGGGAGGCAGGCCAATGTCCTGACTCACAGCGAGAGGACCAATGGGCCCCCGGCCTCTCTGTGGTGGTCAGAACGGCCCGTCGCTGGATACCGTCCTGCCACTAAGCCTTTAGTTATTACACCTCCTTGCATATCGCGCCCACATTCCAAACCTTATTCCAAAGCACGACCAGAAATGTGACACACGTCTCGCAATCCCCCCCTTGGCTGGCGGGTTTCTTAGTGAGCACCATTCCTCCCGTGGCTGAACACGGGGCCAGGGGCCAGGGCTGGTGTTGCAGTGGAAAGACGGTTGGAAGAAGCAGTACCGACCATGATCAGAGGGCGTCTGATGATGTTATGAGGGGCCTGATTGGATCAGGGCGCAGATGTTTTAGAAGGGAATTTTAAAAAAGAGAAGCATGGTTGCAGGGTGGATACAGAACAACAGACCTAGAGTATTTCCAGGGTTTTTCTGTCAAATATGAGCCAATCACCTTCACCACTGGGGAGGAGAAAGTGGGAAGGACCATGTCCCAACTAAAGCTCCTTCCCCAGGGAACTTTTTAAAACAATAGTTTGCGGGGAGCCTTCTGGTAAAAATGCAGGGCCATCCTCACATCCTCCATCCAGCCCTCACCACCACCAGCTAAAAGCCATGGCAAATACCAGCCCATGACTTCCTGGTCAGAACAGTAGAAATGAGAGGGATTATTCCAGTTCACACCGTATTCACTTGAGACTAACTCACTTGAGAGGTCTTTTTAATTTGATTTAACTTCTGATGAATATGATTCCACCCTCTTGATGTATGTCTGCGACTGCCTACATTGATAAACATTAGCCTAAATGGAAATCAAAATGAACAGTAAAAAATATCTACATGTCATCTATCATGTCAGGGATAATGTATCGAACGCCGGTCATTATCGGGAAAATAAGCCCCGACAGGGCGAACAGGACACCGACGCGCAGGGGAGGTGTCTTGCTTCGCCCTGAAGGGGCTTATTTTCGATAATGACGGCGACGTTCTATACATTATCCCGCTTATTACACGGCTACTTGCCAAAACGAAAAAATTACTTCACATGGTGTGTCTTTTTACAATTTATTTGTTACCAGCATTCGTAGCGTTGATCAGCAGTGAAATAGTCCGCCAAAGACGTTGAGGTCGCTTAGCAACGGAGTACGCTGGGGTTGATAAGTTACCGGACTACTTGCGGACTGATACGAAAGACGGTAAAAAAAAATCCACTTTTCTTGACAGCAGTCATTATATATGCTTAGCAAAGCAGTTCTAAAGGCCGATGCAAGTGAACGGAGCGTTCCACAGCATTGAGAAGAGCCGTGTAATAAAAAACAATAATTGAGATTGATACATTTCAACAGCCAGTATCCATATAATCCCCAGCAATGTCCTCAGGGACAATACCTTGAGCAGAGAAAGGTTTACAAGTGAGCCAGTGCCTGGGTTCAAATGTGTCCAAAGGAAGCGCTCACCATTGGCCTTGAAGCTTAGAACTTGTCGCCTCGCAAGACTCTATTGAGTTGAGAAACAGGAGACGTTGGACAGGAAGGCGAAACATGAAGTAGGTCTAGATGACAAGAAGAAGGTTGGTTATGACAGCTTATGACATCTTATGACTGCACTGGTTATGGCCAGTTATGACACAGACTAAATTAAAGTGGCGACGACAGAGAGTGAAGTCAGATACAGGAGACAGAGAGATATAGGAGACAGATAGGGACAAAGAGAGACAAACTGACCATAATTTGCCATTGAGAATCAAGAGTGAGACATTGAGGAGGATTTTTTGCCACACAGTGGCTGGACTGTAGCTTCGGTCTGCATTTCCAATGAGTGAAACACATTTGTACATTTCCAAATGTATCACAGTAGTTAAAAGTACAATTGAAAAAGGGAACAGACTTTGAGTTGAGGAGGCTTTTGGTTGTGTGCATTAAAGTACCTGCACAGGAACGGAATCTGAACTCAACAGTTAGGGGTTGAACAGTTAAAATGCCACCAAACGAGTTGCTATAGGAGAGGAACAGTATCTGTTGTGTGCATGCAGAAAATAAGGGCTTTATCCAATGAGGTTCCCCCAAGGCCAAAGATTACAAAAACCGAGGGAAGATGTGAAGCACAGGTAAGCTAATTACAACTCCTGTACAAATATTCAATATGGTGTGCAGAATGCGTTTTGTATAGACTAAACCCGTTCAGTACCCCGAGGGCAACACAACAGTGAGCACATTATAGGCTTCTGCAGCTACTTCTCAGTAAAGAAAATTACCATATTTTCCTATGATTCATGTCATCTTTGTTTCACCTATGAATCGAGTATTGGTTCACATAAGAGGCTTATGTATTAAAAGACGTGCTTGTCCCAAAGCCCAAGAGATGCAGGGCAAATACTTTAAATAGGCCTACTCCTCATGTCAAAAGCAGGGGGATTTTCTAAAATAATTCGAATCACCCGATTTTCCCGGGACGACCAAGGATCCGAGACCAACCAAACTCCGAGACCACCCAGGAACAACGAGGACCCTAAACGAACCAGGACCACCGAGGACCCGGGACCACCCAGTACCCGGGAAGACCCAGGACAACCTAGGACCCGCGACGACCCAGGATCCGAGAACAACCAGGACCCAGGAAGTTCCAGGACCCGCCGGGACATCCCAGGACCCGAGAGCTCCCAGGACCGGATCCCCTTGGGGAAAACTCGATTAAGTTGCTCTATTCGATTCCTAAATGCGATACCCATTGAAAACTCTTGGTTTCTATGACTTTGTATAAGTTTTACATTTTCAACAATAAATCGAATTTCAGGCAAAAAATGCACATTGTCTTAGGGTAAAATGATTAAACCCGCGGGTTGAACGAATATTCTATTTCACAACCCAAACTGGTGTGGATCTTAAAGCCCCACTATAGTATCTCAGCCCGGGTGAAGGTGTATGCCTTCCCTAAGGACCGTCCCCTGTTTCAGCCCGGGTGAAGGGGTCTGCCTCTCCCCAGGACTGTCCCCTGTCTCAGCCCGGGTGAAGGGGTCTGCCTCACCCCAGGACCGTCCCCAGACTCACATCGGGTGAAGGGGTCTGCCTCTCCCCAGGACCGTCCCCAGACTCACCCCAGGTGAAGGGGTATGCCTCTCACTAGGAACCCTGTCTCTCCCCGCCTGTCTGTGGGAAATCCACACAGCTCACTGAAGAACACATCTACCGCAATGCTTATGACACACACATGCAGATAACATCTAGTGAAGCTACCGGCTAGGCTCACCTACCGATAACCTCCTGGAGCTCATAGTCGTCTTTGTTGATGGACCAGGGCTGAGAGCTCAGGTCCTCCGACATGACTCAAGGTCTACTGAGCCGCGTTGGTTGGGAAGGAAATATGTTCGGTCCAAAAACTGGATGGTAAGATAGTTCAAAGTAATTCCAGCCGGACAGAGGGCGACACTTCCCTTCCTCACAATCCTGCAGCAGCAGCACTCCTGTCATCCCCAAGTCTGACACATGCCGACCGCCCCGCCCACCGCATTCCTCCGGCAGGACGTGGGTTCACCAGTCGGCCATGTTGGGTGTTCCTACCATGTGGGCTCATCCGGCGGCCATGTTGGATGTTCCTAATAGTTAGGTACTGAACGTGGGCTCACCCGGCGGCCATGATGGGTGCCCTATGGTACTGTACGTGGCTCACCTGGCGTACATGTTTGGTAGCCTAATATAAGTATCGAAGGTGAAAACCTTTGGACTGATCAAAACCATATCAGGTAAATGAATACATAACGGCAAATATGTTGTTTAAGTCAAGACTGGAACACTAGAAAATTGTAATTAAATTAACTTGCTTATTGTTCAACAACTGTATGCTTTTAGAATGACCAGCAATACAATTGGCTGTAAGTGAAACACATCCTATATAATGCCTACATTTCAAGCACATTAGTTTGCCACACTAATAATGGCGGGCAGTGGCTGTCAGTAAAGGGAAAGCCCCCAGGAGCAGTGCACTTGCGCAATCCACCAGTGCTCAGTGGCCATGCCTGGTATTGCAGCTGTTTAAGCGGGGTGCGGACGGGTCCCTCGATTCATGGCGCCCAGAAGTAGATATCTCCGCGTTCACATCAATACAAGTAGGGAACAGAAATGTTTCTCCGCAAAAAAATGTTTGGATATCCATCAAAGGCTTGTGGTGGTTAACATAATTCACCCACGGACCTCAGTGCTGGATACTCCGCCTCCAAATCCCGTCTCTCGACACTACAGGCTCATAATTATTTTTATGCCATGTACTAAACTTGTTTAAGTTTTCTCTTTTCAAAACGCCACCTCAAGCGTTTTATTAGCCGTTTTATGTTATTATTTTTTGCTGGAGAAGGAGGGGTAGGCAGCTGAAAGTTGCTTCTGTCCGGCATTCCGTTAACTTCTCGTGTCCGAGGTTTTTCCTTTTACTTAACATGAATGACGTTGAGGTTTTTTAATCACTGTGGTGACCTTTTATCCCTAAAAGTGTTTTATTTTTTATTATTGATTGCATTTTTTATAAATAGTTGGAAGGAATCTGTTTCTTAAAGCTAGGGTGGGTCATTTTTTTTACTGTAATATTTGGCCAAAATATCATAATAGCCAGTCAGCTATATGTAGGTGAAGTGCTCTGAGAATATCTGCTCATCACTTTGCTCTCCCCTGCCTCTGCGTGCCCCCCCAAAAAATTGCCAATCAGAGCGAGGCTTTGATTCTCCGTTCTTATTGGCTGTGGGACCCTCCGGTCACCTTGGCAACAACGTTGGTGCGTCCCTGCGTGAGCGTTCACGAGCCTAGCAGTCTGACAGTTTTATTTGCACTACTATGGTGGACAACAAATGAATAGCAATAGCTGTGTTCGAAATCGTTCCCTATTCCCTATAGTGTACATGACATAGTGCACTATAGGGTATAGGGAACGAGAATTCGAACACTACGCTGAACATTTCGAAACGTCATTTGCGTCAGTAAATGCGCCGGGTAGACTTATTTGTGTCAAGCAGACAGATGCGCCCACATCGTGTAAACGAACCGGGCACTCACGAGGAAAGCTGGAGTTTGTATTGTTGTTGAATGTTACATTTCCTTTATTCAATTATTTTTTTAATTAATATTGAATGCTACATTTTCTGTTAAATCCCAAATAAATTGTTGACATTTCTAAACGAAAGCCGGACACTCCATCATGAAATGTATACGTTTTCGCGGTTATTCAGCTTCTTCTCCTCCAGAAAAACACGACCGCATTGCATTGTGGTATACGGGAGTAACATGTAGGGAACGTCGTATGTACCCTATTTTAAGTCCACTATATAGTGCCCTATATAGTGGACCACTGAGAATTCGAACACCCTACAAAATGGCGTGCACCCTATTTAGTGCACTACATCCATGATAGGGAACGATTTCGAACACAGCTCATGACTGCAGTATTTGATTGTGTGAAAGACAGATATGACACTAATATGGCATATACATTTTATGAGTAGGCTATGAATAACTTCAAAGGAACATTTCAATGGAGCCATTCTGCTGTTAATTTTTTTACGCTTTCGGCCAATCCTGGAGTCTGAGTCTTTCGTCAAGAAAGTTTGTGAGAAAGCGCAACCCAAAGAAAATCCGAACTGTCAACAACCGTGTCACAAATGTCACTTGAA
The DNA here is from genome assembly GCA_900323355.1 of Merlangius merlangus. NCBI lineage: Eukaryota > Metazoa > Chordata > Actinopteri > Gadiformes > Gadidae > Merlangius > Merlangius merlangus. The sequence continues at coordinate 9,126 of OOFH01076284.1, forward strand.
AACAGCAATAGGTAAAAAAAGAAAGTGTTAGGTCTGTTTAGTGCTTGGCTACTCTAGTGTGCGTGTGTGCATGCGTGTGTTTGTGTATATGTTCGCCAGAAGTCTTCATCAAACACCATTGATTTTACAGCAACATGAAAATGCAGGAACAATAAGTAGCAGTGGGGGGATGTTAATTGGTATATGAGGTACGATAAAAAAACAATAAAAACAATTATAAAACATGTCTTCTATGTGTCCCATCAGCAGTCTCCGGTGAAAAAACATGTACAGAAAACTAAACATCTTGCGTTGTGACCGCTCGGCGTCTGTGGCTTTGATATTCATGAGGCTTTTGGAGACCAGCTGTTAGCGCAGAGGGCGAGAGTACCAACTCCAAATCAACAACTTCCATTGCTCATCCTCGTTATAAATAAAAGGCTCAGTCCCAAAAAGATTATTGGTAATGGAGATGAGGAGGGAGAGGAGGAGAGAGAGCAGCTCGCCTCGCTCCCCCCCCAGAGAGAGAATGTTTACATAATGGATGGATGAGAATTTAGCTGTGGAACCAAAATATACAAGTTAACATAAAGAAAAAGATGGACTCAAAGTTGGAGATGTATGGGGGTTTCAGATCATGCTGTTTGTTTTATGTATGTGTGTGTGTGTGTGTGTGTGTGTGTTTGTGTGAGCGTCTGTTTGTGTATGTGTCTGTGTGTGCGTATGTTTGTGTGTGTGCGAGTGTGTGTGCGCGCGTCTTAGTCAGCACTGCCGAGGCGAGGACACAACCAGGTCATGCCGACACATGTCTCATCCAGCTTCCAGCGGCCCCACAGGATTAATTTAACAAGCTTTCCGAGCGCTCGTGGGGTAAACGGGCCCTTGGTAATACCGGCCCGGACAAAGTCTCCCCTTGACTTGCGTCGGCGGTGGCGAACCAACTTATTTTTGGACAAGTATCCCAAAAAGCCGCCCCCCCCCCCCATTTAAAAATGTGTCTGTTTCTATGAACAAACGTCAGAAAACGCCGGAGCAGGACGGAGGGAGGGAAGAGGGGAGGGGATTCAGTTCTAGATATTGTTTCCTAAGCAGACATCCTAGGATGTCTACTTTCAGGAGGTCAGGAGGCCTACTTTCAAAGTAAATTTGAAGGCCCACATGGAGGAAAAAAGAATCCCTTTCCCTCGTTTTGTTTAATTTTGCCATTTATATGGCGCACCCTGAAGGCCCCGGAGTGATTCATCAGCAGGGAGACGACAAAGAGGAGAGCAGACTCG
>OOFH01076286.1:0-10852 GCA_900323355.1 Merlangius merlangus
AAGAAAAAGTAAATGGTTGGAAACAAAACAAGTGACAGCTCCATGAAAAGCGCAAAGCATTGCTAAAAAAAATGCAGAAATGTAAATGGTAAAATGTTTTGGCCTGCACTGTGTGTGTGTGTGTGTGTGTGTGTGTGTGTGTGTGTGTGTGTGTGTGGGTGGGGGGGGGGGGGTGGGGAGGGGCGGGGGGGGGGGGGGGGGTGTGTGTGTGTTTGTGGGTGTGTGTGTGTGTGTGTTTGTGTGTGTGTGAGTGTGTGTGTGATTGTGTGTGTGTGTGTGTGTGTGTGTGTGTGTGTGTGTGTGTGTGTGTGTGTGTGTGTGTGTGTGTGTGTGTGTGCGTGCGTGCGCGCGTGTTGTGTCATGGGGATTGTGTGTGTGTGTGTGTGTGTGTGTGTGTGTGTGTGTGTGTGTGTGTGTGTGTGTGTGTGTGTGTGTGTGTGTGTGTGTGTGTGTGTGTGTGTGTGTGTGTGAGTGCGTGCGTGCGTGTGTGCGTGTGTGTGTGCACATGTGCGTGTGCAATGTGCATGTTGCAACAGGATCCCTAGAGCATCACACACTTTGGGTTTCTAATAAGTATTAGCTCTGACAGCATGTACTTCCACGAGACAATAAGCCATCTTCAGATTACTCATGGCAATGTGCTCCCTGCATTTTTCCCATGCCCTCCTGATGTAGGAGCATGGCATTCTAGACCAACACGTCCCCTGGTTCACAATAGAGGACCATAAGGGTGCTGATGTCCCTGACAGTCTCTTCCTAATGACCAGAGACTGGAGCTCACAGACTCACTGGGGGGCACGGGGTGGCTTTCCATCCATGGGTCCGACTTTTCAGGAAATCTGACATGACTACGGATGCTTCTTTTCACTGGAAAATGATGGAGAAGAGATGTCGGATGGAACACTTTTTCTCCACTCATAATAATAAGGAGCACAATTCAAACGTTGAAATGTGCATTTGAGGCCAGGAGTGTGTTTTCTGTTGGTGTTCAAAGCTTGTGGGCTTCCACTGAAACTGACTTAGAGGATAATTGGTTCAGTTGGTGGTGTAGTGTGATAAGTTCAATCATTTGAGCTCTTTCTATTCCATTCCCTCACACACCTCATACGAGTACTCAACCCCACTACATTTGTGTTTGATCTAATACAACATACTATTGTTTGTAGTATTACACAATAAAATCATTGTTTAAGAAAAATCTCAAGGTCCAAGTCCAATGTCTTGCTTTGTGAAGAGTTTTGTAAAGGGCAAGCAAGGGACAATATAAAAGTGTTGACATTCATTAGTTTAAGGATTGCATACAAAGGTATTAAATGTGTGAATTCATTAAATTAATTCACAGCTTTACATTACATGGTAAAAATATACAGGACATCTTGTTTTACTCCTACCATGCAGCATTGACAAAGTTATGCAATCAAAATGCTGGGCCTGAATAAAGATGAGACTGTTCTCCACAGTGTGTGGCGGGTGGGTCAGCTTGATGAGACAAGCACGTTTAGATTCCTGATTGGGCTGCATTTTCATTGTTTCAATGCATTGTTCTTCCATAAATATGTAGTCATTCACCAAACATATTTTCATTGATTCTAATAAATGCAGCTATTTTCCTGACGCTCAATATGATTTATCAATCTTATCTATCGATCTGACCATCTTTCTATATATATATACATATATAGTTATCTATTTCTATATATCGGATCTGTTTATTAATCATAGTTTATTAATTTGTTAATTTGTCTGTCTGTCTGTCTGTCTGTCTGTCTGTCTGTCTGTCTGTCTCTCTCTCTCTCTCTCTCTCTCTCTCTCTCTCTCTCTCTCTCTCCATCTCAATCAATCCATATCAATACATCCATCCATATTGAATCCAGACGAAAAACGAAAACAAAAATTACCCTCGAGCATCATCTAGTGGCTTGGTAGAATACTGACCAATTTTCATTCAAAAAGTAGGCTATCAGCAAATAAGAACAACAGGGACGCAATAGGGGTCTTCTTTTACTCAATAATAATTTAAAAGAATTGAATACGATGCTCTATTTATGATTACAGTATTTCCGTAATTTCTCAAAACAGTGTAACAATTCAGTAAGCTCGAGGTGCATTCTTCTACAGCTGATTTGGTAGAGCACAACACCACAGCCCCCTGGCCAAAGTTCATAACTCACCCAAAACCTTTAACTAATGCTTCAAAATCCTACATCCATCTTAATTAAAGTAAATTAGTCATTGTGTAAACAATGGTGGTCAAATATAGATGTTTTGCAAGTATGGCAGTGGACTGTGGAATATTCCTGAAATCCAAATTTCAGTTTTTTCATGAACCCTAAATGTTTACTGTATAAGAAGGTTATTTTTGCCTCGCTAACTGAATACTATTGTGTATCAAACTGAATGCCACAGATGCCAATTTCCACAGCCCTACAATGTTTTACATTAAACATTTCACTCACGTCACATGTTGACCTTACTGTATTTATATTTACGTAAAGTAACTTTCTTACACCACAGTAACGTCACTGTCCATATGTAGGCCTACAATGAGTGACTCACGCCTGCTGGCAGCGTGCGACTCAGGACGTCCCAACATCGTGCTCCATCCACCCTGCGTCGAAAAGTCTGTGACGCATTCTCTTCAGCACACTCAAAAATGTAATTTTTCCAACTCTTCGATTTGTGCAAAACCAACGGCATGCATGAATTTAAATCTGATAAGGATTATATTTTCTTGAATATAGCCGTCCGTGGAAGGAATTCAATCTCTTGATTACGATTGAGCGGTCGCAACTTTAATAGGCCTATTATATAATTCGTTTCTCAGGTAGGTTAATTGCATAAATTGCTAGTTTAATTTAGGTAAAGGAAACAGGTAGTAGTTTATAATTATTGTATGATTTAGTGAAAGGGGGTGGGATCAAACAAGTGTAGTGCATACTTCTTCCCACTTCTTTTCAAATGTGTTTTTCAAAAGAAAAAGAGAAAAAAAGGAAAAAGTTTTTGTTGTTTTTGTTTCTGTCATTCGATGACAAGTTTCTTGCATATTTGAAATACAATTTTCAAATCAAATAAAATCAACGTCCGCGTTGTGTCTAGAGTCAATTTACTGTGCAACGGATGAATGAACCATAGCGTACAAACCTACTGCCGCAAACTCAAGGGAACTGGTAGCCTAGATTGTTGGTCGATACTGCCGTCTGTGGGAATCTTGAGGTATGACCAGACAAGGGGGAAAGCGACAGCGAAAACGCAATGGTTACAACTGCGCGTATTCCGCACCTGACCACAAGAGGACGCTGGTAGCCATAAATCTAACATCGGTGCGTAAAAAGACACTGAGACGTCCAGAAGCTTTCACCACGTCAACAGAGAAATGTCACGAAATCAGAATACACAGAATGAAAACCAGTCCTTGGTTAACAAGATAACACATTGGTTAACGAGAGACAGTGGAACAAAGGTTTTAGCATGAAGGGACTTGAATATCGCTTCGGTCATAATAACATGAATTATGCAGAGGGGACAAAATAGCAATCCAAAGCCCAGGTGAAGAGAATTGTCTTCCATTATAATTTATTTAATAATTACTTAAGGATCTCAGCCAGGGAACATGGGGCTAGTTATAACCTTGTTAAAAAGTGATGGTGAACTAAAGGCACGTTTCTAATTGCAGTCTAATTATTTAGGCCTATGAAACCATTATGTGCCTATACAATTAGCCTACCACATTAAATTCCGATTTTATAACTTCATTATAGGTTTGGTTTACAGAGCAAAAAATAACCTCAATTAGAATTGATTGTTTTAGCCTAGCCCTAAACCACAATGGATCCAAAGATTTCAAAAACAAATATTCCCCCAGACCTGCATCGACAAATACATAGATTGAGTTGATTTCATTCCTAAATGCCTTTTAATTTTCTCCTATCCCATCACGCCTGTGAAACCAGGGTGTTTCGCCTTGGCTGAGAGAGATCGCTTCCTTCTGACCGGAATTAGCTGTGAAGTGTGACCTTTAGGTGTTACCATGGAATGACTAACCCGTCTTGCCCCACGAAGAGTCCCACTTTACACCTCGTTTGCATGAAAAAAAAAAAAAACAACCAACAGGATCACAAAACTTTGCCGAATGTTTGGAGATTAATGCCACCTTTATTGGATTTTAACTTACAGTCCACCAGGTGAATCTTCCACAAAGCTCCATGCCTACTTTTGCATATTTAAACCAGACTCAATAATGCGTGAATACATGGATGCATGAGATGCAACACAACATAACGTAACAGGAGATTCAAAATGGACCTGCTTGACAAATGCATCTACGAAATGTTTTTACGTGCTTGCAAAACTTCAGAAGTCATAACATCTTCATGCGCAAAGCGCTGCAGGGCGCTCAGAGCTTACCTATGACAACATATACTGCCTTGTAGACTCGTTAAACCTGTGGCTGCCATAGGCCACAGTGTGAATGTATGCATGGAAACCGACCTTCTGATGTCTTGGGATAGGCCGAATGGGAGGTGATGACGCAGCGCAGGACGGGCGCGAGGGGACAGTTGGGCCCAGCATCATCTACCCAGCCGTCATTTGGATGCAAATCTCGAAGAGTCGAGGAGCTTCCTGACGTCAGGAATTACATTAGTATCCTGCTTGCTCCTTGTCAACAGAGCCACACTATGGACGGCTAGCACCGCAGGACCTGCAGGTCGCCAATCATCTTGGAAACTTATTGGACTGTACGAGCCTCGGGTTTCACGGATACAGATTTATAGCTTCAGTGTGACAATGTCACCGTAAAGACATCTTTATTTTTCTCTGTGAAGTTATTGCACATTTTGTGTTCCATGTGTATTTAGTCATCATGTATGTGGGATATATACTGGATAAGGACAGCAACATGTATCACCAGGGTCCCGTGAGGAGATCCAGTATCAATCTCCCTCCACAGAACTTTGTCACGACACCGCAATACCCAGACTTTTCGGGATACCACCATGTGCCCAACATGGAGACGCACACACAGTCTGCGGGGAACTGGGGACCCTCGTATGGCGCGCCGAGGGAGGACTGGGGCGCGTACAGCCTGGGACCACCTAACGCTGTTCCAGCGCCGTTGAACAACTCGTCCCCGGGACAGGTCTCTTACTGCTCGCCTGAGTACAGCCACATGCACGCCCCGAGCTCAGCCGTGTTACAACCGCCACCAGAGAACATTAACGATGCGCAACTTTCACCCGAAAGGCGCAATTCGTACCAATGGATGAGTAAAACTGTGCAATCGTCTTCCACTGGTGAGTTTGCGGCAAACCTCCGTTTTGACTTGTTATGTAATGCTAGACGTGTGAGGTGTGGCCTTTCGCCTCGAGTAAACATGCCAAATTCAGAAAGTTCTCAATATTCATGCTGTGCTTTTGAGTTTTGATGTTTCATAATTGCTGCGTAATTCATTTAAGGATTCGGTGTATTATGAAAAGTAATAGGGAGAAAATAGTAGCCGAAAGTGCAAGTGTTATTCCTAGGCTATTAAGTATGAATATACATAAGAATAAAAACGAAATTGAAACAGTTTCGTTAATAAATGCCTCGTCGAAGTCTAGCCTAACTAAACCAAACATTTCGGAATTCATTCTGCAGGCCCAATATGCTACTTTGTTTTTTAATTTCGGCCTAGTAGTCTACAACTATTTAAGGATGATAAAATCCTATCTAAGCATCGGCCTATAATAAAAAAACAAATTCGTGTCACGTTCATTTATTATTGTGTAACTCAAAACAGAACCCAGGAGTCATTTTGCAGGGAAAACTAAAACGAATTGTAACAAAAACGTATACTCTATCCCCCAGGCCTACCTGCAGCCCTAACCGAAAAAGGTGTTCACTTGTTATGCTGATGAGCTTCCACTTGTAAAGCACGTGTGAAGTCGGCTTCCCTGCACATTGCTGAGGGTTTGGCGGGTTATCCGTCATATCCAGGCGTAGACCCCCTTTTTTCAACACCTCCTAGACTTTGATATGCACCGCTGTCTCTTCCTCTGCGAGAGTTATATTACCGGAAAGAGTCACGTGTTCCACAGCAAATGTCTCATCCACTACTCTAAAGTCCCAGTATAAATCTATTAAACCGTCTCTGGAGTTATGTAAACGAATTATTCACTTATTTTCTCATGCGTTGAATGTAGGCTATTTATTAAAGTTGTAAGTGGCAGCTCAGTGGAGGAGCTTCCACTATTTATTTTCTGCTTGGACGTTTATATAGGTCTATGAATTAGGCCTACATCCTCATCATAATATATCAACTTTATGAATTATAATGACCTATATGATCTTGATGTAGCCATGCGTTATGTATGCTTTCATTAGGCCTATATTTATAGAATATAACAAAACACAAAATACTTTTTTGGTTTGTTTGACAATCTGCATGCAAAGATAATTTAAATCCTGAAAATGGTCAGGAAATAAATACATGAATAGTTACTTGTAATTGGCTGCATAAATCAGTCAAATAAATCAGCCTTAATTTGTGAATACATTTCGTTATTTGCTGTAGGTAGTTATGAAGGGCCTGATAAATCCATAAGGTCAAATTAATTCTGAAGCTCAAAAGTGAAGATATAAATGATGAAAGTCATTTAGTGAACATTTTTAATCCTAGGTCAAATGTATTTCCTAAAATACAGTGTGCTGCAAACAATTCCACAGCAGCAGAAGAACGTCTGTAGGCCTTTTAAGAATGTTTTTGAGGATTATTTCTGTGATTAATTTTTTAGATTTATGAGCTGCATAACGAATACTGGGTCTCTTGTTGTGTGTTCAAATTGACATCAAAGCCTTCACAGGTACCCAGTCTATCTGTGATCGACTAAGTGAATCTTTGTCCCAGACACCACCATAAAGATCAAGCAGATACATGGACCAGTCCAAGCTCGTCCCATGCTTGGCCTCTGATAAAGGCCGGTCCTTCTTTATTCTGTTGATTTATTTGCATTAAAGTCTAACCATTTCCCTTTTGTATTTGTGATGTTTCTTTTTAATTGAAGGTAAAACGCGAACCAAGGAAAAGTACAGGGTGGTGTACACCGACCACCAGCGTCTGGAGCTGGAGAAGGAGTTCCACTTCAACAGGTACATCACCATCCGGAGGAAGGCGGAGCTCGCGGCCAACCTGGGCTTGTCGGAACGACAGGTAACCCTAATCTCCTCCTTATTCCTGATTTAGTGCTTATTTCTGCACTTTCAAAACAATAACATCATCCTCATTGTGTGTAGGCCTTTGTGGTGAAATATTGTACTTGACATTTGCTAAGTATATTTTTTTTCTCTTTGCGTTTGCAGGTGAAAATCTGGTTTCAAAATCGCCGAGCCAAAGAAAGGAAATTAATCAAGAAGAAGATGGGCCAGTCGTACGGCAGCGGGGGGTCGGTGCACAGCGACCCTGGCTCCGTGAGCCCCCTGACCGTCCCCGGGGCCCTCAGCCCAACTGAGATCCACGCCTCTCTTTATCCACCACAGGGTATGAACACCTTGCCACCCATTAGGAATATACAGCAACAACAACAGATACAACAACAACAAATACAACAGCAACAACAGCAGCAACAGCAACAACAGCAACAACAGCAAGTGACTGTTACTCTGTAAATTCACTGTTGGACAACATAATATTGTATAACTGAGCACTCCGATATGCTGAAAGGACACTTGAGACCCAGGAGGATTATTCTGGGATGCTGAAGAGAGAGAAGATGATGTATAGAACGACTCGCTGGAGGCTCTTGAAATATTGTTTTTTATAGAATAGATTTAATAATGGAGTAAATAATCGTTGTGTTCAAATTTAGTTCTTAAAAAAATGTTTATGTTATTGATAACATGAATACCACTTTGTATGTTTAAAGCTTATGTGTTTGTTTATTATAATAATAAAAAAAAATACCTCAGGGACGATTGAGTAGAAGTTGAACTGAATCGACTGCATTTGGAAAGACAGTGTGTGCTGTCCAATAGTCTCTTCTATTTCATTGAAATCTTTTGTAAAAACAGGAAAAAATTATAACCTATAGTGTCATGGGGGGACTATTTGTTTAATGGCACACTTTAAGGTGTAAATAAATTGTTTTTTAAAGTAATTCTACATTTTGTTTGACGATTATTTATTTGCTAGAGGAGAATTCATCTCTATTTCAACATGAATTGGGCTAATTCTGTCCACAAGCTCGTAGCCATAACAAGCAGTGTAGCTGTAACGTCCATCCATACATTTGTGGCTTAATCTTGCAGGTCTGGATAGCCTACTTTCTTTTACAATAACTCCCCCTTTTTTTTAACTGTGTATTGCAAGTGTCAAATCAAATGGCTTATCCCGGATGACATAATAGCGTCCAAATAAAGGCAATACGTAATATTAAGTTTTAACTCTTGGTTTGTTCATTTCTAATATTGTTTTGTATTATTCCATCATTAAAAAGGCAAATTGAATGCACAATTGCATGGGCCTATATTGGCATCCGATCTAATTGACTCTTTTGGGGTCTAATTGGTAATAATGAAATTATATTCAGAGAAACACTTTGGGGAAGAGGAGTGTTGTCCTTACTTTATTTGCTCAGCTTGTAGGCATGCACAGTTTCATTCTTTATTTTTGTCGTTGATAGAATAAAATATATAATCTCTAGGTCTAGTAAAATCTACAATATTACACAATTGGGGCAGTATAAACGAAATAACCTAGTCGCATCTTCACCAAGTCTTTACAGCTGCGTATGTTGCAATGGAGAGAAACAAAACAACAGAACATTTTATAAAGTGATGTGAAAAGGAAACGATATGATTCAAGCTGTTCACGATCACCCCAAATTCAGCGAAACGTATGCCCATGCGCAACAGCGAAGCATGACGTCATGAGCGTCCTGCTGCCCAACATGGCGGACTTTGACACCATATATGAGTTAGAAGACGAAGACGAGGACCATGTAGTGAGTGAAGAAGTCCTGCCCAGATATTGTCCAGAGCCCGTGGTGGTGAGAGGGGCCGGGCACATCACAGTGTAAGCAAAAACAAATCGACTCGTATCTATTGGCTTTTATAGGACCTGAGGACTGAACTAGCCTCATGCTAGCCTGCTAGTTCACGTCAATCACAACATCTGACTGGCTCCACAGCCACCATCTGTGTGAAATAACGAACACAATTCTTTTCGCGTTTCGTGTAAATTGGTCAGGAGCTGATGTTATATTTCAGTTGTTTAAGCACTGTGTAGATGTCAGGTAATCTACTGTCACTTCTTGGTGCTAACATCACAATGTCTTTGTTTTCATTGGTAAGATGATTTGTGTGCAAGATCTACTGTATTTAATCAACTTCACACACACACCCAGTCTGGTTATTGTAATTTATGGTATTTTGTGCGAGGGGGATATCAGTCCTTGAACGTTTGACAGACGCTGTAGTAGGCTACTAAATCAATAAAATAACCAAACTAACTTTTGAACGAATTCCTATAATCCTTTGCTATTTATTGCTGCTTTTGTCAGTTTATAAAGATTTTAATTCAGGCCCCATTAAAATTGGTGCATACTTTCTTGAGACTCTTCAGACCAGTTTTTAGATCTATATTAATAAATAAGAATGTATAATGTAATTATTGTAATGAGTATACCAAATAGTAGACACATTTACTTAAAACTTACGAGATCTTGTTAACAACATTGTTTTCCCAAAGAGATTGTAGAATTGATCACAAACCTTTTTAATTATTATGTTTTCTGATTTCATCCCTCTATTTAATTTTCATATTTTCTTAGATTAAGATGTAAGTTAAAGTTAATATGCATTTTCAATGTTCTCTTTGATTTACAGGTTTGGATTAAGCAACAGATTTGATTCAGAATTTCCTGCCGTTCTCACAGGAAAGGTACAGTTACATTTATTCCTCCTTCAGTCTCTCATTGACTGGACTTTCTTCCAATTCCATGGGAATTGGGGGGAAAAATGGGCAGTTAAACCCCCACAATACTATTGTTCTTTTGGTTGCCTTTGGATAAAGCCAACCTTCCTAAAGTCCTCTTTTCAGGGACGGCCTGGGTGTAATGGCGAGGTGTTTGAAGCCGCGCACCAAAGTGTCCTGAATGTAGCTCTGTAAATGAGTAAGCCCGGCTCAGCTGGGCAGGGTACGACCCCAGTGTTTAGAAAGGTACAGTTCCAGGTGATAAACGAATTGAATAAAGAGTGTGCAACACACTAGAAAGGAAGGCTTCCTGGGCTGGACGCTGGGACACAAAAAGGCTGCAGGGGCTTGCGCAGGCCCAGGGAAGTGGTGGGCAATAAACAGAGCGCTCGGTATTGTGACCCAGGATGACATGTGATGGATGAGGTCACAATTATGATGATTGAAGGGTGCAGATCAGGCCCCGCTGGTCTTTATTCCGAGGTCTGTGGCTGTTTGTAAAGAGACCTTTGCATCCTGTCATAAAAGCTTACGACCCCTGTTTTATGGCGTACAGACTGGGCAAGGAATGAGCATCTATTCATGTTGTTTGGCTGCTGCGGCCACAGGCCGTGAGCTTATCTCCCCTTTGAGTCTCCTCTTGCCTTCAGTGGTCTAGCGCGCGGTTTAGAGAGTCACATACGTAAGCTTCATAGATGTCATCTCGATCTCTGGCCAGCATCTCGCTGCATGGGACTGTTGGTTTCTCTGCGACTCTTTGATCCAGGGAAGGTTTCTGTTTGTAGTCAATCAGGAAGCTGTTATAAATCAGTACCGCCGTAGCAGTGATTTGAGTTTCCCCTCTCTTCTGCTTCCATCTGGTTCTGCTATGAATTGCACATGGCGACGCCTTGAGGATTTTTCATT
>OOFH01076293.1:0-10505 GCA_900323355.1 Merlangius merlangus
AGGTAGTTCTTTGGTCATGTCGTGCAACATGGGAAAGCATACTTTGATGATTTCCGGGAACTGCTTCATCCTTCGGCCGCAGGGAGTGTAGTACCAGGTTTCCCCTTTCATCCGGCTCTCCGTCTTCTTCACACGGATCTCCCTCCTCCATCTACAGGCCAGGGGAGACAGGGAGCAGGTTTGAAACATAGGACCGCATCAGCCATCCTTCTACAACAGATCAATGATGATGAAGTATCGGTGACAGATCATTTGACAAATTAAGAGTTTTTGGGTAAGGCCACAGGTAGACAAAGCGACATCACACATCATCAATAATAGTAATAAAAAAAGTAACAAAAATAATCAAAGCATTTTACCCGTGCAGCAGAGGGAACTGCACTTGCTCCTCAGTTGCGACCCTCCGCCTATTGGACTCTCCTGTGTGAGGAAGGACATGACAGTGAATGTTAACGTCACTACATTGACATACAAAATTGATTTAATACATATTAAATCAATTTGACCTTATTGGTGAACTTTCAACCATCTACAATCACACTTCATAACCTGAATCACCTGCAGTGGAGCTGTCATCTGCATCGTTTTCCACTTCCTCCTCCGCGGCGTCCCCCTGGAGTTTGGGCACCTTGGCCGCACTTCCTTCTTGACCTTGTTTCTTGGCCTTCTTCGGCTTCTTCAGGGACTCGTCGGCAGAGCTGGCGTCTGAAGCCCTGGCGAGCACGGCCTCGATGATGGCCGATATGGGGTCCAACTCTCCTGCGGGGGGCCCCGCCGTTTGGGGGACGTCCGACGTGTCCTTCGCCTCCTCCTTGAGGGGCTTCTTCCTCTTCCGGCCCGCGCCCTTCACCTTGGCCCCCTCGACGGCTTTGGCCTCCGCCCCCTTGGGTTTACTGATCTTCTCCACCTTCGGCGTTCTGGCCCGGGGCTTACGCGGGGCCTTCTCCGCTGGGGCGGCCGCTGGAAATAAAACCGTTTAATATCATAAGACATTCCGACACAAATGTAAAAGATGGTACCAATCTATATGCAGACTTTTGTGTGTCATAGCCTACTTTTGTATTCCTTATTCTGTTAACAAATGTGCTATAACATATACAATGGATGTCCTCGACAGACGAATCAGGTCTGAATGCAGACAGTGTCTAGCTGGCGGGCTACCTGGCGTGGAGGCCTTGGGAGTCCGGGGTTTCCGGGGTTTCCCTGGTGTTTTAACCGGCCTTCCGGAGGCAGGGGATGTTTTGATGGTGAGGGGCGGGACCCGAGGCGGGTCAGGGGTCTCCATCGGGGCCGTGATCTCCTCTTCCATCATCTTGGAAGCAGGGCCAGGCGTGGCCTCAGTAACAATGGCTTTATCACCAATAGGTCCAGCAGAGTCAGGTAGGTCACATGCATTGGCCGCCTCATCTTCAGATTCTGCTTAAACAACCCAAGAAGATGATATCGTTATATATACACATTTACCGGCACTATACATCATGTCAATTAATGTTGTCTTGATTCATAGAAAGCACAAAAGCAATTTCAAGGGAGAAAAATACGCCTTTTAAAGAAACATTGGCCTCATCCAATATTCAAAAGCCTTTTGAAATGATAACCACTCAGTGAAAGCATTGGATGTGTACCTTGAGTTGATGTGTGAAGTGGTCCGGTTGAGTCTGCGACAGAGGTATTGATCTGCGACGAGTCCACGTTGGACAGCTCCATCTGCAGCGAGTCAACGTTGGATTCCTCGAGCTGAGAGGTGCTGTTCAGGGAAGAGTCCAGCGTAGCGTCCCTGGTGCCGACACCGCTGGCCTCGGTCTCGTCTGCTTGAGAGCTCTCTTCTGCCCGGCTATCCTCACACTCCTCCTCCGAGGAGGAAGCGTGGCTATCCAGGGTTGAGTCGGCCACCCCGGAGGGTTCCTCCTCCGTGTGAGAGGTGCGGTCGAATTGAGACGCTTCCTCCGCCATGAATGAGCAGTCGTCCACGCGAGTGGATTCGTTCACGTGGGAGCCGTCGCCGTCCGTCTGAGACGCGTCCTCCATCCCTGAGCTGGAGAGGTCCACTCTGGAGGTGCTGTGGAGCATCGACTCGTCCTCAGATTGAGAGGCGTCGTCACAAGACCCTCCGTCGACTGCGCTGCGGGCGTCGGCCGCAGCAGTATCGCGCTGTGAGGGCCTTTCTCCGGTCCCATCCCTACCGCCACCATCCTCTTCCTCCGTGTTTGGAGGCGGCGGTTTGGGAGCTTGGGGAGAAGGGATGTTGTCGGATGAGGCTTTCGTCACAGCACTGGCTTGGGCCAAGGGAGAGGCAGCGGCTGCTGAAGTAGTCGAAGACACCAAGGGGGGGGGAGCAGACACAAAGGTTCTGGAGGCTTGAGTGGTTGAAGGAGGTAGGGAATACAAGGGCTGGGATGCAGGACCTTGGACTGAGGGGGCCAGCCGTTCTGCGTCCACTTGTGCTGGAGATAACGTGTTTGCTGGGGCAGTAGTATGAGCAGATTGAGCCGTAGGAGACAACGACCTCTGAAGCTGGAGTGTAGGCACCGACTTGTCGTCAGTAGAGGGAAAAGCGGGCACTAATCGGGGAGGTGTAGATACCAAAGAGCGAGGTTTAGATGGTGCGGGAGATGAGCAGTTTTTTGTCAAAGGTCCTGACGCTTCTGGCGGCGCTTTGGCTGGATCCGGGAAGCGCGACGCCACTGGCTGGGACCTTGACCCATCGACCATCTGCTGGAGCGCAGAAATGGGCGCCGAACCCGAGTAGGAAGGGGCAAGTGCTGTCGTGGTTGTGTGGCTCGTGGTGTACGGGGAAGGGGTCATGCGGGGAAACAACATCTTCCTCCCCTCAGAATTAGACACCAAGGCCGGAGCAGGGACTAATGGAGCAGAGGGAACTACTGGCAGCCTGGGGGCAGTATCCAGCAATGGTGGCAGTGCAGGTAAATTGGAAGGTAAAGCAGGCACGCGGGAAGGAGATCCCATTGTCCTGTGGGGAGATCCAGCCGAATCAATCTGGGAACCACAACCAGAGGGAGGCCTTAGACCCTGCACCATTAGAGGAGGGGAAGAAAGTTTCGGAGACCCGGCTACAGAGTGTAGAGATGCCACACTCGGGGGCGTTGCGACTCGCGGCGGAGTCGACACCACAGCGTGGGATGGATCGGTGGCTGGTCCCGGGGCTGACACGGAAGAGACCACGGGAACCATAGAGAGCCGAGGAGGTGTCGACGCTTTTCCCAAAGGAGACGTTGAGACGGCCGCCGGGGACCCGGAGGGATGAGACGACATGGAGCGAGGGGAGGCGGTCACTGCTGGGTCCCTCTTTAAAACGTCCGGGCACTGGGCTGCAGACTGCTCAGCATGCTGATTGTACTCGTGAGGTAAGGGCGGTTTGGGTTGGAAACCATCACTTCTAGGCAACCTTTGGCCACCTCTGGCCTCGTCCATCAATTTGTACCCTTCATCCGCCTCCGGATAGGTTTCACTCATATTACCTGAAGAATAACAGACAGGAGAATCTGAATAATAAACCACTTTATCATTGCACAATAGCATCAACAAGATAAGTTAATGTGCTGAACATTTTTTCAAAAAATAAATATTGATTGTACACGGCCAAAATCTCAACGAGTAAATAAAAAGAAAGTCAGTTTAGGCAGAATTTTATGCAATTGATGTGCATTACATCAATACCTGAGCTGACCATGTTTCTGTAACTGCTGATAACTAGTAGAGTTAGCAGGATCCCCTTTTAAACAGAAATGTCTACGTTATATCCATTAGGCTCATTTTGAAACATGAGAAGTATCCAGTTTAATTGCCTTTTAGTTAGGCTATGGTTGAGGTTATCATTAATGGCAGGGCACTTTGTAATTCACCCGTTATTAACGCCTGAAATATTGACTGAATGGTTGCTCTATAGAGAGGAATGCTGCTGACCAAACATCTACCTCACTTATCTAATATGGGGTTGGCTTGATAAGAAGACTATACAGAGAAGCACCCTATGGGAACACCGTTGAAAACAATGTGTCACAGGTTTCCTTTGCACCGATTGGTTGTAGGTCTTTGTGTCCAAAAGGGTCTACACCTGTTCCCCATGGAAATCGAAAATGAACCACGAGGTCCAGGCTACATTTAGATTAACATACAGACTAATACGCTTTTGAAAATTGGTCTTGCGATGTCAGTCAAATGACAACCTATTATCAGTCGGGCAGTTTGTTTCAACCGAGAATAAATAAGTGCAAGGTTAACCATAGTAAAATAAATACATGTGTTACCTTGCATGACAGCAGGCCTTCCTGCATTGGCGGGATGAGGGCTTCTCTCCCTGCTTGGACCCTGGGGTGAACTACCATCCTGTGCGCTTGAGGGGGACAGCATAGACACAGAGGATACCGGCAGGGGGCTACTGGTCCCACCTCTGCCTACATTGTGGTGCTGCGGGCTGCCACGAGGAGGGGTGAAGTTCTGTGGCGCTGGAGGAATCATTGGAGACTGGCTTTGGGGCTGAGACGGTGGGGTTGGCTGTGGCTGGGGAGCGGGGAGGGCAGGATGATGGGGCTGGTAATAGGGCATCCCGTTGGGCATCATGCTGTAATGCTGAGACTGCTGCTGCTGCTGGTGGTGATGCTGTGGGTGATGCTGAGAGTGGAGATGTTGTTGAGATGGCTGATGCGCGGGTGACTGTAAAGACTGCTGCTGCTGCTGCTGCTGGTGATGCAGTGACGAGGAAAGCCCAGGGTGCACGTGGCTCTGGTAGCTCCCATACACACTGGGGGAGTTGAAGCCCATCTGCTGTGGGCCTGGGTTACCCCTATTCCAGTACTGACCGCCAGGTGAGGACATGTTCGGTGAGCCTGCCACTGGGGGCTGGTGGGAGCTTCCCATGCCCCCATTGAGCTGGTACTGTCCATGTCCCTGGTAGTGGTGCTGTGACTGAGGCTGCATTATGCCGGAGGGAGGCTGCTTCTGGTGCATCCCATGGCCAGGGGACGGACCCATGGCTGAGCTGTATTGAGCCTGGCCCCCCCATAGGTAGTCGTAGCCCATGCCGCTCTGGTGGTTGCTCATATGGGGGTACGGTGTTGTTGGTGGATGGGAGCCAGGCACACTGGACCCGAGTACAGTAGTCACGCCGTTCACATTCATTTCGCCATTCATATCTGTCAAATAGAAAACATATGTTGTGGACTTTAATGATAGGAAACACAAATAACCTGGTAAGATGCATCAGTAAACAAATGGGACTGCTCTAGAGATTAGATGACTCTAGAGCAAGCACATCAAACTTTCAACACAAGTTGACTGTTGTATGCATAAGTCCTGCTTGAGACACCAAGGCTTGTCCTTATCTTACTGTATATGAGCATTCTTCCTCACTGGGCTGGTGCCATGTAATAGCGCAAGAATAACACGAGAATAACTCATCTTATACAAAAACATGTTTTTTTGAGTCAACATTTTTGTGTCCGGTTTTTTTCTTTACCTCGTTCGGTGAGTGTTTCATTTTATGCGGTGGTCTTTTTGTATTAAAATTGACAGGTCTATAGTTATATCTCTTTGTAGATAGTCTTGTAGAAAGTCTTTGTAATATCTCAAATCTCTGAACCTATTTTACTAGAGCCCCATCATTTTGGCGTCTCTCTGCAACATCAATTTGAATTGCATGGGGCTGATGCAAAATGTTATGTGAAATTGGAGAATACTCACTCTTTCCCTGCTGGGGGAAGTTCATGGAGGACCCGTTAGTATAGAGAGAGTCCCCTGAGGATCGTTTCAATCCTGAGTTGGTTGATGCTGCGGGCTGTGTGCCATAGTTGAAATGGTTATTTGCCTCCATCTAGATTCAAACAACACAAGAGGAAACTAGTTAGTAGAGAAAACTTGTAAATTCAACATGCTTCCTACACCTATGTTTCTCTGACAATAACTTTATGCAATATAGCAGGGCTAAAAGATGGTGGTGGTTAGTAGTAATTTCTGGGAGTAATATCTGAGTCACATGGCTATGCAACAAAATGCTGTGCACAGCATAAATCCCATGATTCAATACTTTAGCAGCAACAGCTTGTATAGCTACGACATTGTCCGTGAACACGAGCTGGAACATATGCCAGCCAGACATTGCACAAAAGTTATCAATTGGTGAACACATTTTATTGTGACCTTTGGAATGAGTAGCCATATTTTGGCAAGTGCCATTTAAAAACGGTTGTAAGACACCCACTTAAATATTGTAGCACTTCCAAAAGGAAATTATCAAAGAATAACACATGATAATAAAAGCCCATAATATTTGATTTCCTGTATGTAAAGAGCTAAAGTTCAAAAGGTTTTGTCCGGAACTAAATCTGATGTGGCGAGCTCTGTAATAAACCGTGTATTAATCCGGGGCTTATATGCCTTTTTGGGTAGACCAAGGGCAGACTTAACGACGATAGACCTGATCAAATGTGCCTTTGGTTATATTGTGGCCGTTTTGTTCTCGGAACACATGGGACCCCGCATTTCATGGGTCACACTTTTCGGAGAAAAACTCCGGCAAACACTAATCTGTAATGCGGCTGGTGTGGTACAGGTTGGTGACCATTTCTGACGAGGCTCAGCAAACAAGAACAGTCGCTCGCTTCCATCTTTCATGATAAATGGACGGGCCATACAAATACCCAAAGCCTCCTAACTTGACATGGATGTTACTAAATCACTCATTGGAACATGAACGGGCGATGGAGGGATACAAACGTGCTACTTAAAGTGTATTTATCCATTTGCTAGTCACAATGTGCCTCTACATTAAGAACGTGTCCCTTGGCGTGCACGTATAATCGTTTTTCATCATTCAATAAGGCCTCATAAGTGGCGCAGGCACATCGTAGCGCCGCGATAGTTAGCCCCTGTAGCTTAACGTTAGCTCTCCCACGACCAATTCATTTCTAGCCGTGGTCGTAAGCCACGATAGGAGTCCAAATGTGTTCCTACATCTAGCTTGTTGAAAGGTCGATTGTAGTAGACATTTCTTCCTCAAACAACCGGGTCCACCAATTTTAGGTATGGGCTCCAAGGTTATTAGGCGACAATTAACACAGTTACACTTAGTTAGCATACAGCTAGCAAACTGATTGGCATCGAGATCCCGGAGCACAGCGCTTCTGCTATCCGGGAAGTTAGCTAAGTAGCAGATACTATAAGCACCACGCTCATACCCATTGATAGATCGCGCAGGGGAGAACATGTATAGCCGTAAACAAACCCGTTGTTGGTGAGTGTTATGCACTCATCCCCACTGGTTTCCATCCGTATGATCCTTTTGTTCGCCAGCTAGCAGCCAGATGAAGTTGCATTGTTTACGCTGCAACGCATAGAGAAATTCAACCTCCACCTCCCACTAGTGCTACACTCAAAAGTTTCACTCGTATTTCAATAAAGCAGTCCTAACCTTTACTTCCTCGGATGTGTACAGGCTCTGATGCCTCGCGGCTTCACACTGCAGGATGAATGTGGGAAGATGGGACAACGATAAATAATAAACAACTATTATCTAACCTTTGGGTTTTAAATTAGCAAACATGGCTGGTGTGGTCCGCTGCAGCCATGATCACAGAACACAAGCCAGTAGGAAAGTCTCAGCAATAACGAAATATACATCCGGTCAGAGGCATTTGCCTCACAACATTGACTAAATAATTACATTATAATCATATTAATAAATGCGATCGTATCATTTTAATTCATGTTTCAAGTTAATGTAACCCAGTAAATACGTTTAACCCAAAGTCATGAGATTTTAAGGATAGTAAGGAAGGAAGCAAGGACTTACAGATCAACATTTAATTAAATGTACACATTATTCCCCAACACTACAGGGACATTAACAAGAGGACATATCCCCAACTTCAGAAGTCTGATGCCTGACTGCTTGGCTGATACATTAATTTGCTTTTTACAAACTTCCTTCAGATGAGTAAGGATTTGAAAATATACCAATTTGATATCGTTTTTTGCGGATTAAACAAATAAATAATAGCAATAAAAAATAAATCCAGTGGTGGAAGAGAACATGTACTGTGCTTTAGTAAACGTTTGTGCTCTTAATGTTTTACTGTAATATATATATATATATATATATTAATATATAAAAATGCAACATAAGGAGATATGTTGCATTTATTCCACACCGTCCCAGGGCTTTTCATTTTGCTATCCAGGATCACCTGGACGTATAGTTTCTTAGAAAATAGATTTAAAAAAAGAATGGTGAAACCCTGCCCACCTGCTGTTAAGTTTAGCCTTTGTGAATAAGTATCCATGGAAGATAAGGTTATTATCACCTGTATCATTTAACCTGTATGATCGCCCTTTATATATTATGATAGCTACTAATCATTTAATCAGTTGGGAATACTGCCCAAAATGCAAGATATAAGGATTACTTAAAAGTAAAAATACAACCAACCAATTAAAACAATGTACAAATAAAACTGACAGCTTTTTGTCGCATAGTAGTGGTTAGATTCGAGCCAGGCTTTTACTTTGATACGCCCCTATAGATAAACAGGAACTTGAAGACACAAATGACAGCGTATGATCAGGCCTAAGTATGAAGTATGCTAATACGCACATCAAGCAGTTCGGAGTGATGATCCTCCAGTCATTCGGTTTACTAAATAAACGATAAAATACGTCAATTTACTTTCCCCAAAGTACTTAATAGGTGATGACACCATCAGGATATTAAAAAATGTTTTAAAGTTGATTAGAAATTGAATATGCAACACTGAAAGAAAATATAAGAGCACACCTTTGACATAATGATTTAGACAGTTTATTAGAAAGATGTAGACAAATAAAAAAACGGTTCCACTGTAATTTAACAATAACCGAAGTTGGTGATTAACCAGCCTGTGATAAGTAGGTTGAAATACCCAACCACCAGTTGAAATACACAACTACCGGCATGCTCAATTGTCTCCATCATTTTGACAGTGCAAATATAATTTGGTCATTACACAGAGCCATTTCATTCCAACACAAACATGACCACCAAGGGAGGATCTATTCTAGTTAAACTTCGAAAATAAACTTGAGGGTAGAAGATACTGGATGTCTTCCATGCCTGCCTCGGTCTGAAAACAGCATGTTGCCTTTCTTATGAAGACTTAAGTGAGAATGTTAGGCGGAGGTGGAGTCTGCTGCTAAAGATAACAAAATGTACGGGATGGTTAAAAGTATATTCCAGTAACTGTTACGTTATAATTAAGAATATGCAGTTTTTCGTTTGTTTAAGTGGAGTTACAGACAGAATGTTCCAATTTTACAAAAGACCACAAGCAGATAAGACATGGGAGAAAATATGTAGGCTGGAGCACTAAGCTACAGACACTTGATAGGTCCCTTGATATTGAATACATGCCACATGAAGAACTTTAAATAACCGAATCAGTAATTACATTTATTCCAACTAAGGTCTGGGGTTGTGCCTTCCAAAGTAATTTGAGAAGATTTACTAGACTGATAAACTCAAAACCTTGTATTGTTAGTAAGCCTTTTTTCCACATCACAAACCAATTTGTAAATATCCTGACATGTATTGCTCAGTTGAGGACAACTATGGTCTTTTTTTTTTTTTTTTTTGAAAAACATGTGCTTAGCTGTAATTAACGGCAAAACAGGATACCCCAAAAACGCAGTACTATAAATGGAAGTGGAGATATCTGCTCTGTACAATACAATGCATAACAACCTTCAGTGGACTGATGGTAATGTATTGGAGTTGAGGCTATGGATTTAAATATGGCTACCAACTCATGTGTACAGCTTTGTCACTGCCTTCATATTTCAAGATATACAGTTTTTAATGAATCCCCCTGCTTTCTCTCCTTGCCTCTCCATTCAGGGTTTCAAGTCTTCTATTCCAAGTCTGGCATTTCTAGAAGAAGAAATAAAGTAATTAGCACATTACAACAGTTAGATATAGAAATAACCATCCATGTGAATCCAGTGATTCTGCACTGGTTTAATAGAAATGGAACTCACTTTCATCATCACTATCCGCAGAGTCCTCCTGTTATAGAACAAAAGTGAGGTGTTGAACAATGTTAAGGCAGCTTCTGTACCATACCATTTAAAACGTTAGCTTATATACACTATCCAATCTTTTACAGGCTATACTTTAACAGAGAAGGTCCATATAAAAGAGGAAAACATCTTACATCTTCTGCTGCTCCATCTAGATCAGGTAGGTCATCCTCACCTCCCATGTTGTTCATCATCTGAAAGAAAGAAAATAAAGTAACAAATCGACGGTTCTGGATAATGTAGACGACTTGAGTAGTTGTGTTATTCGTTTTTTGAAAAAAGGTTTTATTTGAAATGTAGCCAACCAACTCATTTTATGTTTTTGAAACCAAAAAAAATGACTTCATTTGTTGCTCTTCTCAGAACAGAGGTTGGCTTCAGTAAACTCAGAAGAACGAAAGTCACTGTGTCAATCATCACAGAAGAGTCAACAATTGTTT
>OOFH01076295.1:0-10636 GCA_900323355.1 Merlangius merlangus
TGTGTGCACCTCGCATCTTGACTTTGCGGGAGATTGAGTGATTCATTTCTTGAGCTACACTGCACTCTTCTGGAAATCTGCGGTACTACACAACTTGTTACGCTTCACTTAGTTTGGCTCTGACTATCATTTATTAGACCCATTTTAATCTTCTCCAAGGGCTAGTGAAGCTGTGATATGACTCTTAAGTGTCATAACTTTCCTATGGTGTAACTCAATCAATAATAAATCTGGATAGGTACTCTGGACATTTACAAAATAGGCTGCTTCTGTCCATAGGCTTTAATAATACTTTGTTGATTATTTCATTGTACACATTATTACATAACTTGCAATATAAATGATGTAACTTTATATAATATATACAGATGGAATTTTCTTCGAAGGCATACAGCTGTCTTCGCAAAAGCCTATGTGCTGCTTTTATTCTGAATTGAATTTGTAAATTCCCTTCTCGTCTGGCAAACTCTTCTAACTTCTGTATAAATAAATTCCCCCTGTCTATGAAAACAGCAGCTGAACCAAACAGGGTAATTTTAGAGCGCAAACCAACAAATAGCATTGATTTCTTGCAGCACAGAGACAGCTAATCAATACATATAGGCCTCTCCCGCACAAGCAATGACTCCAGATCAATTTGGAAGAAGGATGAGACATTTGCAGGCAAACTAAAGTAGTTCTACAAAGTATCCTCCAGATGAGGAAAACCGTGGACAGATTTAACGAGAATCAAACAAACACCCACACACACACCCACACACACACCCACACCCACACACACACACACACACACACACGAACACACAGGCCTGCATGTGCGAAACTACACACAAACGAGTGTGGTCACCCTAGCATTTTAAACAATAACTAAACGTGTGTTCATTAAATTGTAATAAATGTGAATTCAAAATAAAAGTCTAGGTTAGTGTTGTAGGCCAAATGATTGGACTACTGGACCGAGAATCAAATGATACTCGTCGTCCAATGAGCTTTTATGCTCCCTGTCCCTTCTGGCCATATGAATGGCCAGATGATGTATCGATCTGTGGAGAGTGCTGCCTGCAGGTAACTGCACTACGGTGGTCTCATCGCCCGTCGTTACAGCCATAATGAACAGGGGCCCCCATCACATATTTTCGCTAGTCCAAAAAAGTCATTTAATTTCTATTGTGAATCGATCAACGCACACTTGCAGACTCATAAGATACAATTACTGGCTCGCTTATCGTTGTTTAATATATAACTGCCCTTGGATGCATGCACTGCTTTAAAAGTAGGCTAGATGCTATATTATTATTTGTGAATGTCAAAGCAAATCGTTTTATCGTTTTTTTTTTTAAACTAAAACTAAAGGTCATCATAAAAATAAATATAAGACAGCTCATTCTGATAAACGATACGCTTTAGAATAAGTAGTCGTGTTCCATCACTAAGTAAATGAAGGACAATCCCATCTTGAACATTTTTTCTTTTTTATTATTAGTGTAGGCAACAAAGATTGACATTAAATGTCAAGAGTCACTATACCTGAATATAGAGAAAAATGTGACATACAAAGAGTGTCAGAGGAAAAGAAAAAAAAGTTAAGACAAGGAGAATAACCCATCATGCAAGCTAAAAGCCAGAGCTAAGACAGACTTAGTCAATGATCCTGAATCAGACACTGAATCCTGTCATGAAGCAAGGCTGCTAGAGACATTAATAGTCTTGGACATTTGCCACAGCCTAGAGTAACTGAGAATCAACAGCTATAAATAAGTGGTAACCACAAAGGCACAGAGAGAAAAGCACTGCATATGACGTGATAAGCTGATGCTTAACCAAGCTGTTAGACAGATCTAAACCGCTGGAGAAAAACCTTTCTAGGAATACAAATACACTGAAACTCGTTTCTAAATCAGTCAAATATAAGTAAAGGATACATGATGAGAATTATTTTAAGTGAGACAATTAGTATTTTTGAGATATATTTGTACTTGAAATCATTCTTACTACCTTTAAGTTCAAGATGATATGACACTAATAATATAACTTAATAATTATTAAGACAAACAGTTAGACTGTAGACACACTGAAAACACCGCAAAGCCTGAGAGTACCATGGAAGCTTCCTGAGAACATCATAAAACACTGACAAATCTGCGCACATATTTGCACAATCTTCAAACTAACAAACAAACTATCAAACAATTCTCCAACAAGATAAGTGCATGGAAGTTTAAATATAAGACTTGACCGGTTAAGTGTTGATACTTCATCAACAAGATACAACAGAGAACTAGGAAGAGAAATAAGATATTCAGTTAAACTGAGAATTTCAGATTTAAGTTTTGTAGTCCTCAAAACCTGGAGGGACAGAAAAATTCAGTTCTCATTTAATAATACCTGCCTTAAACATTAAAGATATTGATTTAAGTAATATTTGAATGGAATACATTTACAAAAGATTAAGTCAAAATAAAAACAAACATTAAAATGTCTTATGTCATCTTTCACAGTTTACATTTTCCCTTCTTTAAGTATTCATGTAACAAAACACAACTGTGTGTCTATTCAAACTATATTAAATAATAGAAGAGGATAACAACAGTTTTTTATTGAGCCTGGGTGAATGTTAAATAGATTTTAATTAAATTCAGCACTTTGAATCATACACCAGACTTTATTTTGTTGACAAAGTCTGTTAGAATAATTTGTATGTTTATATAAAAAACGATATTCTTAGAAATGTATTTAACGTTTGCTCATATTCAATCTAATTCAATACAATTCATTGTATTGAATTGCTTGCTTTTCATTTGTCTCGCGACACCATTCTGCTGAATGTCTGCCTCTGTTCTACTGTTTATATACACACACCTCACTTCCTAGACATCTCCAACACAGCAGTAACACAAGGACCATACAAGGACATACCAAGCATCCCTAAAACGAGCACCACATGTGTTCACGCGCCACACAGGTGGCTGGGCCTCTCAATGTTAGCTGTCGAAAATTTTAGTTCTGAAGTTATTAGTCAGACCTTCTAAGAATGCTGTGTATTAATTGGTCACTTTTTTGCAGAACCATATATTAAATGGTACACTGCTTAGAAAAATTCTCAGTCTCTCTTACTTTAGGGTAGAATCATTTCCACAGCAAATCCCTATAACAACAAAAGAAAAGCCCACAGGTTGATATCTTTACCGAACACACAAAAACAATTCCCTTATTGATTCGCAAACATTGTTATTCAAAGAATGATGCAATTGAGAGAGGTCACTTAAGATATCCATGTGTTATTGTCAATAAGGAAGAAAAATTCCATTAAGGTGTCACCTGTGACAGCAGGCTGTCCATGCATCAATTAAGGCCTGTAGGTTAAAAATTGTCCACTAATGTTAAACGACTTAATCGAACATTCAATATCCCAGGGTAACAGAAAAGCAGATTAATCTTGTCTCAACAGCCAGACAGAGCATTAGCTAAGCTTATTCCCCCAAGACCCTGCCAGTCTCTATAAGCTAAACCCAGAGAAAGTAAGCAATTTCATCAAGGTCCACAGGATAGTCGGTGAGATGCAGCGGCTCCTTGATATCAAACCTTTCTCCCTTGTAGCTCCGCCAGCGGCCGGCGGGGAGGTAGATATCCCTTTCCTGCTTCCCCGGCTCAAGCACCGGAGCCACCATGAGGTCATCCCCAATCAGGAACTGAGAGTCAATCTTGTAGGCAGTCTCGTCCCCCGTAGCGATCCACCACAAGGGCCGTATGATGGGGTCCCCGGTGTCCAGCACCTCCCCCGCCAGCTCAAGGACCCGGGGCGCCACCAGGCTCTCGTGGAGGGCCGTGTACTTACGAGCGATCTCCACCACCTCGTTGTCGTACTCCCAGGGGGGAATAGAGAACTGCATTGAGGGCATGAATGCCGACAGCTCCAGCCAGCGGATGTAGAGCTCTCGGTCGGGCAGCACGCCGTTGCCGTCGGTGCGGTTCCGGTAGGCGTTGCCGCCAATCATGTCTGGCAGAATGAACTGATAGCCGAGGATGCTGATAGTGAGGACCGTGGGGATGAGAGATTTCAGTCCCATTTCGTATCCCCACACTGAGTCCCTGTCGATGGGCCTGAAAAAGCATGATATGTTCTGGGATTGGTATCCGCTACGCAGCTCGGCCCGGTCGTTGTAGGGGATTGCCATCTCGGTGTAGCGTCTGGTGAAAGTGCTGGGGTCCCGAATGTGATTTCTGGTGCTGAACTTCCAGGGGAGATAATTAGTCTCACCGGCGTCAAATTTGAAAGACGAGATCCCATACTTGGAGCGCAATGCACGCAAATGGGAGGCAAACCAATCCCGGGCTTCTTGATTTGTGAAGTCTAAAATGCCTCCAATCCCATTCCACCAGCGGACCAAGGCCGGCAGTCCGCCCGTGGGCTCCATGACTAACAGCCCTCTCTCCACACAGGTGTGGAATGTGGCAGAATCATAGTTCACAAAGGGGTGAGTCCACAGGGACACCAGGAACTTATCCGTTTTCAGCTTTTGGAACATGGCTGAGGCGTTGGGAAACTTGACCGGGTCGAACTGGAACTCCCCGTAGCGACTGGTGTAGCGGTCGTCCAGCTCCAGGTGACTGCAGTTGAAGCCATACTTGCGGATGTTCGCAGCGTAAGCCAAGAGCTTCTCTTGGTCTACGTCAGTCTTATGCAGCGCCCAGGTAGACCAGAGCGGATGGCGGAACATAGCTTTGGCCGGCACTTTGTTTGGTTTGTTAAAATACCGGCGCACCATGTACTTATGCATGGAGGTCACGTCCAGACCCACACACACTCTGTAGCTGAGTTCAGCACAGGGTTCCTCACCTGGGTTTGGCTTGAAGGGAGTGTCGTGGTACCGCGCCTGGAAGTACATGGTCCTCTCTGTATCGTTCCAACCCAGGTGAAAGGGCACAGAGTTATTGATTTTGATGGCCGTGGCGTTGGACGACAACCAGTAACTCTCTAAAATCCCACCAAATTCATCCCGGTGGGAGATGATATCACTGGTGACAAATGGCTTGGGAGACTGTTGACCAGAAAGGGCTATAGGCCAGTGTTGAATGGCAGACAATGCACCACCGTACCAGTGTGCAAATTTGTAGGTCATGGCATGTTCAACGGGAATGTCAGGGGCCAGTTCCTCCCAGCGCACGCGGTAGCACTGGACCGTGTCCTTGGGACGCACGGTCTCGATGAAGAAGTTCAGCTTCCGGTCGGTGGTGCGGTCACAGCTCAGCATCTCGCCCTCCTTAGAGCAAGAATCTAAATCCAGAGTGCCTGACCTGCAAGAAACGTAGGAATCATTAGAAATACTGACACAGATTAAGCCATTAGGGCGACACTTTGAGCCAAAGCAGGAAGAAACTTCACCTGGAACATTTTGGCTGTCAATCCAGGATTACAATCTAAATGACAATACAGTGATAATACTGTGTTAATATGGAATCAATAAAACTGATCAACTGCATCAACTCCATATTATGGGTTATAGGCATTAAAAAATAATAACCACACAACTGACCAATCCCACAAACCTGAAATCCATTCTGAAGACAATGGACCCTTGTTGGTTTCGGATGATGTAGCCATCTTTGTTCAGGTCCAGCAGCTGAGTCTTAAGCAGCTCAGCTTTGCGGAGCGAAGCGATGTAGTAGCACCACGCAGTCACTGCTGATATCACCAGCACCAAGCCGATGATCCCGGCACCCACTAGAGGCCGAGAGTCCTTGGTGAGCTTCTGCTTAGGGATCACATCGGTGATGGTGCCCCCGGCTCCTCCAGGTACCACCTGATACATGTTCTCAGGTCCTCAGTGGTTTCCAGAAGATGTTGTTCTACAGCTCAGCTTTGCTTGACACCGACATGGCTTTGAGGTTTGACGGTGTGGGATTTCTAGTTTGTCTTTTGTTTGGTGCTGATAGCAACGTTATTTAATTGCTTACCTGTAAATAGTATTTGAGAAAGGGAGAGGGGGACAGGGACAGTGGGAGAAAGAGAAGAGAAAAGATAAGCATAAAAAAACAGAACATAATGGCAATTAAGTGCTAATGTTTATTTGTTGTGCTCAGCCTAATTTTCCTATTTCAATCAGTTGTCTGAATAAAGATTTGGATTATTGGTGTCTAATGAAATTGTTATTGATGGCGTGCTGCTTCAAGGAAGCCCTAATGTTCACCCAACATTTAAAGCACATTTATTTTTAATATGAACACCAAAGCAACAACTCAAGAACACAATAGTATTCACTTCAAACAGCATTATGAATACTCAAGACATTAGTAGTCTATGGGCACAGACTGAATTGGCTGCTCAATGCTATTCCAAGCTTCACTTGACAATAACATCTATTTTTTTCTTTGCTTTAATGATCTTTAAACACTCCTGGAAGCATTTTAGCAAACAGACATCCAAAATTTGTTTGTGCTTAAAAAACAAAACAAATTAAAAAGCAAAGCAGTTGTCTAGCTGAGGGAAGAAAGGATACTTCACTGCAGGCATTGTAATGTAGTGGTTGTATTGAACTGCAAGGCTCATTTGTATGTAGGGAAGTGGAGTGAGGTAACAGAGAAAGTGCTAGACCTTAGACCCAAGGTTGAAGAGGGAGCGGAGTGTACACAGCACACAAACCTGCATACTCCATCAAACAGACATGTACCACACATGGGGAAAATCTTTCCCCACTCCTACAAATATCCAAAAGAGTTGTACAGCAAATATACTACACAACAAAAACTACAATACAAGAAAGACCCACTACAGCACGTAGTCAAGTCACTGAAGACATATACTGTACTAACAAACTAGACCTCATCTTATTAGTAAGGATATAGAACTAAACTTCATGGCCGATGTTAATTTGGTTATTGCCGTTAACAAAGTGGATTATATAGGATGCATGGTAGGAGAATAAATTGAAATCTGTCTGGTCTTTCCAAAGCCACAGGGGTCGATATTAAAGGATGTTCACTGTTAATTACCAAACTAATGGACTAATTCTGTGTTCAACCAGCCTCTGTATTGACTTTGCGCATCACAACAGGTCAGGAGTGATAAAGTAAACTTTATCAGTAAAATGTCTGTTTTCCATCGCTGCCTGGCTTATATTGCAGGGTTATATTTACATTGCATTTTAAAATGTGAATTACTTCACGTTTTTAGGAGGCCTAGGCCTATATAAGACTGGATGTAACTTCAAATACAATCTAATCTAATCCATACGTTGTATGTGATTTGGAGCTTTATGAGGGGAAAAAGCACCCATATAGGCATATTTAGTCCTAGATCTCAGGCAAAGATTATTGGCATTACTGCTGATTCTTTAACTATTCAGAGACGCACAAAAAACAAACACAGAATTGCTGATATGACATAAAACAGACATGGGAATATGACCAGAAGCTCCAAACGTACGGGCATGTGTATAAGGGTCCATACAGGCCTATATGTTGCAACAGTGAATTTAGGATACAGAAATAGTACAGTAGTAAAATATAAGCACGAGTTATTGCTTCATGGTACACAAAACTTGATGACACAACCTGATCCTGAGGACGTTTATGTATTTTAAAATCGTAATGGCATTGCTATTAAAGAAGTGTTGGAGAATGGCTTCTGGTATAGGAGAATAGTCACAGGGTATTCACAATCACATCTCGATAAACAGTGAAGCGCTAACAAATCGTTAGGCTAAATCATGTGTGCACACTCCCAAAGCGTTGAACCCTGTTCTTTCCCCATACACAAAAAAGGCGTCTAAATGCATTGACTTATGGCATTAAGTGAATGTCCATGCTACACGTAGGCTCGGGGAAAAACATATTATTTTAATTTGATAAGCTGTTATTAGCTGGTTTAGATTTAATTGTACTTTTCAAGACCACGCTTACCCAGTGAGCTCCTCTCTCGCAGTCGCAGAAGTCTTCTGGCACAGTTCCGAGAACTGGCCGCCCCGAAGAATGCTGTGCTGGCGCGCCTCGTGCACGCCCACCGACTCACAAAATAGCCGCTTCAACTTAAGACACACGACGATGGGAAATGTAGTCCATTAGATCATCTGTTTTGAGAACATCATAAATATTCCAGAAGGAGACGACACTCGGAAAATTAATCGACCACGATCGGGTTAAATTAAGTACTTTTTTTAAAGTTGGTATTGTTTCAAACTTATTTTGAGACTAGGGCTCTATGCCTTTTGCAAGGGGCGTTGGAAAGGGTGTGGCAGCATGTCTGACAGAATAATCTCTATATAGATAAATATATATTTAAAATATTCACGCACAAAATCATAGGGTTTATTAGACAACCATACTTTTATCATACAGCTAGAATATCTAATGACATTTGTTGTTGATATTCCCGAAGTGTGCAGGTCGTAGGTTCTCCGACACAAACTCGGGGTGTATGATGAAGTGTCCGGCCTGGAAGGGCTTCACTACATTGAAGCAGCTGTATCCAGCACTGTTAAAATAAAACATTTAAAAAAAGAACTTTGTGAAAAAAAAAAAAAACATAACAAATGCTCACTTGTCATGATTGTAAAGTTATAGTAATTTGTATTACCATGAATCCAGCGTGTTGGAGCGCCAGTATGGTTGTGGTTTGTGATTATGTTGTGCCGCAGGAGAGTTGGTAGATTGCAGTCTCCTCTGGGAGTTGGAGGCTGACATTTGCCTGTCAGAAACAACGATTGTTTTCTATTACCTCTCCCAAGAGAGTAAATGATTTACTTAAGGATACCATTGTGAGATAACATGATACAAACAATAGGCTACATCAATGTAAATCGAATATAAGGGTTCAAAATGTATCTATCCTTTAACCTCTATCCTATCCTATTCTATCCATAACTCCTTGACCCTTGAAATATGTGCATTTCTGGCCTTCTGACTTCGATAAATAATGAAAGATAATCTCTGGCACATATTTACAGAAACTTTATAAAATGCATTTACAACCATACATCACAGCAATCTACCCCAAAATAAAACCTGGTAGACATGATGCAGCAGATAGGCCTACTTGATGTTTACCTTTGTATGACGCTTGTGTACACTTGATTGTCTATTCCAGCAGCTGTCGACTGAATTTTCTGAAATCTACCAGCAGAGGGCAGAGTTGCTGATGAACCGATGAAAGATATGCGTGGTAATTTGCGAGTTTGACCGTTGTCAGGTCTGGTCTCTGAGACAGAAGAAAGAGTCGTACAAGTCATACAGAAGCCACATTTCTATAGAGCCATTTATAAGGATATTAACTTGTGACTTTAGAACATTTCGATTTATAACATCCTATAATTGCATATTAGGCCTACTTTACATCTGCCAAAATTACTTCTTTTGGTAGATCGGTTTTAATGGTGACGTAAAATTAATGCAGATCTAGGAACAATTGCGGACATTTAGCCTAATGAGGTTATAACTTATAGTGGAGGTACCTTGAAATGACAGGTATCTGACTGGAGGGAATAAGGGTCGGCCCTCGAAAGGAACAGCGTTTACTGATGCCCTTGTTGACCTCGAGCTGGAGAACAGCGGCAGAGGGGCCAGGAAGTCCTTAATGAACGAGAGGGAAAAGGATAAGAGACCGCCAAAGATAATTGAAAGAGCAATTGTTGTATAATAATAATTGCCATTCATTACTACTACTATTAGGCCTAGTAGTAATAATAATAATAGTAGTAATAATAATAATAATAATAATAATAATAATAATAAAATAATAATAATAATAACACAATGATGAATAAATTATGAACTTTTCTCCCAAAACATTTTGATAAAAATGTAGGCTGTTAAAAATTCATTAAACAGAATGTGTCCCTTCTTTTGTAAAATCAACGTTTAACATTTCTCCGTAGGCCTATATAATTTACTGAATTATATAACAAATGGCATATTGGAGGTCCTCTTCAAAGACCGTGAGCTGCTATCTTTTCTGTTAGTGTTTACACTAGTTGTGGTTCAGGCTGTTTGACCCATTGCAGGAAGGAAAATAGTCAGAGAGGAAGTAGTGAATAATGGATGCAACACAGCTTTCACCCTGTACAGCTCAACCCAGTTAGCGGTCACCGGCCAATTACTACGAGAGGATCGGCTCTTGTTTACAGACCAACAGCAACGTGATAGGCTGAAACAATAACAAAAGGTGACCCAATTGGGTCAGATCACTGGCTGCCTTTATTTAAACACATGCATTTTCCTATAAAAAGTTTAAAAAAAGTAATTAAAAGTAATTGATCTATATAAATGTCTGTTTGATGATTTCCAAAAATATATATACTTTTTATGAAAATGTAATTGTCTCCAATATGTCAAATTGTTAAATATTTAAAATAAAAATAAAAAATGGTAGAAAAAACAACAACTGCAGACCTTGTATTATATAAGTCCTAAGGAGCCATTCGGCTGTGTTCTTACCGGCCGTGGGTGGGGGTTGTTCCTGCGGCTGGGGGACGACGGCCGAGGTACAGCCGCCTTCCCTCCGCCGGGGGGGACAAACTGCTCCGAGTATGTGCTGATGAGGTGCTGAGGACTCATCTTTTCCCACTGTTCCCTGGAGAACCAACCGTCCACGACTGCTCCACGATCTGCTTTAACTTCGACACTCGAAGGTCAGTAGCAAACC
>OOFH01076309.1:0-10593 GCA_900323355.1 Merlangius merlangus
TACCTACTGCACGAAGGGGTCGCGCGCGGGGTGCGGGGGAGGAGGAGTGCAATACGACCGTTTGGTTGACGTACTTACTGTCCAATGCAACTCGGTGGCGTTGGAAATGATTGGCTGGAGTTTTTCGAGCCCTGCCCGTTCCACAGATGATTGACTTGTTTAATTTTCATGTCAGTACTTCTAACTCAGTGGCTGTAAGCAGGTTATGATAAGGATTTCAAGTAATTTTGCAAAAATGGCCAAAAAAGCGAATTCCATACCCAACCTTTAAGAGCGGGGGGTTGAGGTGTTATAAAGTCTGATAGCTGATGGGATGAAAGAGCCCCCCAAGCGCTTTGAGGCACGTGGCTGAGTGAGTCTGTGGCTGAATGTACTCCTGAGTTGCCTCAGCTCGGCGTAGAGAGGGTGAGAGGGATTGTCCATGTTCGCCTGCAGCTTCCCCCTCATCCTCCTCTCTGTCACAGCCTCCACACAGTCCAGCTTCATCCCCACCACAGAGCTCGCCTTCCTCACCAGCTTATTCAGCTTGCTGGCACCTCCGCTCCCGATGCCTCCTCCCCAGCACACTACAGCAAAGAAGGTGGCACTGGCTACCACAGACTGGTAGAACATCCGTAGAAGCCCACTGCACACATTGAAAGATGTAATGTATGTGTAAGATGTTAATGTATACTTAAAGCAATTCTCACATTAAAGCCACACCTTTTTCTGTATGATGTGCCTTCAGTAGAACAGATGAAAAGCAGTTTTAAAGTCTCCCCGACTGGAAACTTAATCAAGTTTTAATTGATCTATGGATTTTCCGTTCCAGATCGTCATGCTTAATTGGGCTTTTAACTGCAACATGCTATGTTCTTTGCTTAGGAGAGATGATGGGGATGGATTTCCATCCCTGTACCAACTAGAGGGATGACAGAATACCGACCTGAAGGAAATGGAAAACAACATAATTATTTACTTATGTTGGAGAACATATGGATAGACTGTGGAAAATCTACATGTGGTATGTTTTTCATTACTTTTATATTTGCTTTCTTATGTTGTATTATCGGCCCACTGTTTGTTTTCCTATATGGCCTGTAGTAAACTAAACAGAAGT
Source organism: Merlangius merlangus (assembly GCA_900323355.1). Lineage (NCBI taxonomy): Eukaryota > Metazoa > Chordata > Actinopteri > Gadiformes > Gadidae > Merlangius > Merlangius merlangus. The sequence goes on from OOFH01076309.1 coordinate 1,100, forward strand.
GGGGCAGGCTCAGTAACTGCCTTGAGGAAGCTTCTGAGCCTCTGCTCCTTGACCTGTCTTTGAATTCACTCTCTAACCTCTACCTGCTCCTTAATGACCCCTCTGTATTCACAATCTACTGGGAGTTAGGGGTCCTTCAACACATATAGAAACATAGAAACTCAAATGACCAACTACAGGGATGACAGAACACCCACCAGAAGGAAATGGAAGGAAACACAATTATTAAGTTATATGTTGGAGAACAAATGGATAGACAGTTGACCCACAAGGGGTAAATAGGGTTTAAATAAACAATCAATAAAATCTACATATTGTTTGTTTTTCACTACTTTAATATTTGCTTTCTTATGTTGTTTTATCTGCCCTTTCTTTGTTTTCCCACATGGCCTGTAGTAAACTAAACACAAATGAGGCAGGCTCAGTAACTGCTGGACAATAATTTGACTGCTTCAATCTAAATAATAGTTTAGTGCTCTTCTTGAATTTCACCTTAGTCATTGTTAGTGTTTATATTGTTAAAGTTTAAGTGCACCCACACCACCCGAGGTAGACAGATTTATAACTATTGGTTTAACCTTACCAACTGCAAAATACAGTGCAACAATAAGAATACAGGGATTATCGATAGGAGTATAATTTATGTTTGGCAGATCATAAAATGAAAATGGATCATGATCTGACATATATTCGGCTAACAGCTTTGCCAACAGGGCAAGAGAAGGGAGAAGTTGGATGAGACTACCCCACAGACCACTCGCTAACGAGCCTGGAAGGGTAGCTTTAGCTCTCCCTAGTGGTGGTAACGAGTGTTCCATATGAACGACCAGTGAATTGGCTACAACCCCTGCTCCGGGAAGCTTAACGATCTCTCAGATGTGGACATCAAAATCAACTGCTTGCCTGACGGGGCTCAGCCCATCCACACATACACCCTGCCATAACATAATGTGTGTTCAAAAACTTGTCCCCGTCTCGGAAGCAGACATCAGTGTAGAACGTATGGCTGGACTAGTTTAGGACATTTACATTCATTAATATGCTTAACCACCAAAAGGGGCAAGGTGAACCCATTTTGTAGTATTTATAGTGCAACACTAAAAACAGGAGTTGTGTGTTGCTCATGGTTTTAATGTCATTAAATAAAACACCACATGAGAATCAATCCAAAAAGATACATTTCAACAACATTTAAGAAGCCATAATGTTCATGAGGACGTGCACACCAATGTCTTCAGTGGGGTGGAAGAGCCATAAAGCCACTCCAGACATTTTAAAGAGTGGTAGTAGAAGCGTATTATTCTCAACAAATCCCTCCGCCGGTCTATAAACCCCCAAAAGAACGGAGACAAGTCCTGTCCTGGTGGGCCTTCCATCTTGGACCAGATCTCCTCCACAGCGTGGTGGAAGCCCGCAGTGTTCCCACGGCCCAACGAGCCTCTAGGACTACGCCGCCCCTCCCTCTGACTCCTGGGGGCGTGGCTCCGCGGCCGGCACCCCCTGCTGGCTGACGTACTGCTGGAGCAGCGCCGACAGGCGGGCCGGGTGGTGCTGGAGCAGGAGGGCCGTGCGGGAGGAGAGCAGGGTCAGGCCGCTGACCAGCTCCCCCTGAACCACGCTGACCGAGGGCAGCTTGGAGTAGTGCTGCACGCCCTGCGCGCTCAGCAGGGTGCCGTCGACGCAGGCGCCTGGCGGTCGGGAGGGGGGAGTAGGGAGGGGTTAGTGGTGGAGGCCAAAGAACCTCATGGATATCAGACTAACACAGCATCCCTTTTGGGTCTACAGTATATTCCAATGGAATGATGTTTAGTGCCAAGTACAGCGAGCCACGGCCATTATCGTTTTCTTTTTTGTTTACGTTTTTTACCAAAACATGAAATCCTGACGTGATGTTGTGTACTGTACCACCAATGGTCACTAAAAGTTTGCATATTTCAAGTGGAACATTTTGTTTGAATTCATCTTCAAATTTGAATAAATCTTGCACGGAAGCCGTTGAAATACACAACGTTTTTTTGGGATATTTTGCGCCCTGGAACTAAAGTCTGGCTGATGATATGGGTCTTCATCCAAAATGTGTCAAATTCACACTTCTGTCTCTTCCTTATGACGTCCACCCATCCAGCCAGCCTGCGGTACCTACCCAGCAACACCATCTGTGGGCTGCCCCTCAAAGTGGACAGCATCTCCTTCACCTTGCCCTGGGTACTGACGATCAGCACCGTTGACCCAATGAACAGAGGAGCCATGTTGCAGAACTCGCTGTCCTTCAGGAAGGACCTCATAACCTGAAACATTGAGAATACCACAGATCAACATAACCAGCTCTGGAACTCTCCATGTGCGTCTTTAAACAGAGGTTTTAATACTAATATAAACAGTTTGAAGATCAGCTAATAAATACTGTTGAGGTTTTAGCCGTGTCACTTTGACACGGAGCCAAACAATCTGATCCTTCTATCTGGTATTTGTGCTTGTAGAATAAAAATATTTATTTATGTCAGTATTTTAAAGGAGACATATTATACCACCAGGCGCGAGTGTGATTAGCAGTTTCATGCCGTTTTAAAAATCTGCGTCTTCCGACATCACTATTGGGCGTGTCCACCTAGAAGTGTGCTGGATAGATGAGCAACGTTTGCTTCAGTCCACTGGGTAGGCTGGGAGACTGATCTTTCAAGCACACATCTAGGTGGTGTAGAAGACACCGATTTTCAGACCAGCTTGTAAGGGCTAATCACACTCACACCTGGTAATTTAATATGACACCTTTAAGAAAAAGGAACATCCACGAATCACCCTAAACCAAAATCAGGGGGTACAAAATGACACGTCAACAAGTGAATAGGCAGATCCCACTGTCGACGCAGAGACCGACACGCTTGACATGGCTTTGGATTATCAGCAATATTCTTTAAAACAATGCCTTGTTGTATGCAGCTGGTGGTATCGGTTGGCGAGCTTGACCTCTTCCATATGGGTGCTTCTCTCCAAGTAACCATGCAGTCGTGAACCTTGAGGCGGGGGAAGGTCTCTACCTGGTTTGGGAAGAACTTGACGGTGAGGCTGTGCTTGTGAAGCCGGTGCCGCAGGGTCAACATGTCCTCAGAGTTGCTGGCGTTGTTCTGGACCACCGCAATCATCTTGCAGTCCTGGAATACCTTCTTCACTTCCTTCTTCAAGAGCAACACCAGACCGCTTTCCTGATGGTAGGAGTGATGAGGAATTCAAATCTCAAATCATGTAAAACCTTAAAAGTTTCAATCAAAGCCAGGAAATTAAATTAGTAAGTAAAGTACGTTATGTAAGTAAGTAAAGCAAGTAAATCATTTACATAAGTCCTCTAGGTACAATGTGAGAAAGGTTAAACCCCAACTTTTCAACTTTTTTGTAAGTACTGGCATATTCAGAGAACAGAGCTACTAGTTCCACAGACTCAGATGTAATTCTTTTGAAAAGTATAACCATTGCTTTGTAATAACAGACCTAAATAAAGATAAATAGAACAAAGCTCTGAAGTAAACAAAAAAGTTATGAGTTTGAGGCTGACAACTAATGTTGACACAGGGGATGTTTTGATTCTAAGCCATGGCAGAGACATTATAGACGGTAGATAGTCAAAAAGCACGATATGATTAACCTCAGTCCAACTGGCTTGGTTACTCACCACTTCCACCTTTTTGTTTTGGGATGGATACGCGCCTGCTGCTAGCCGTTTAGGAGGGATGTATTCTGTAACAGCTATTAGCTTCTGTTTTATAATGTGCATGGGCCTCTTGTGGCGGGTCACTGATTTGGACATGTGTCGAACACGGCCACACTGCGTCAGTGGTAGCCATCCTAAAGTTAAGAAACACAGGGTATAGTAACAACAGGTTTACATTGGGATGAAAGCTAGTTTGTGGTGCTGCATGAGTGTTTGCATGAGATTACACTAAAGCTCTTTACTAAATATAGTTGGTAGTCAGCACTTGAATTATACTAAATTATGCTTTGAATACGTAGCGACCAAAATTACCAAGAAACCAGTTGAGTCTGAAACAAGTAGGGATAGAACACCATGATATTGACAGTGGTTTGGCCTGAATTGTTCACAGCTTCCCAAAACATGAATAATTTGCTTTCAGGTCAACTGATGCATTTTGAGTGGCAATAAAACTTTATATATATTTTGACCTATATTGGAGGGATACATTAATATGGGTTTATTATGATTAAATTACGACCATGCCAGAATGCAACGCTGAAGCTGAAAGTATTAGGACATTGAAGCAACGGAAAGGGTTTAAATCGTCTGACCAACATCATATAGCATAGCAACACAAGGGCGTTTAACAGGAATACATTGAAGACAATTAATGACAGCCATTCAATGTTTTAATCTAACTGATTTACCTGATTTCGCTAGTAATGTTCCACACAAGGTCGCCGCCATCTTTTACGTACAGCGTCATTCAACACCGCGTAGCCGTCATCGATGAGTTGTTCAGCGGTGTCACATTGTTTTAAACGTTTCACAATGTTTACTTTAAACGAAATTTCTTTCATTGATTTTAGGCCTACTCTAGACCTGTACATACATATATATATATATATTATAATAATATTAGAAATTATAAATAAATAATTTATAATATATTATATAATATGTATATAACATAATATATCTATAGATATCTATATCTATATCTATATAGGTCTAAAGGCATGTTGCAATTCCTTACAAACCTCTTCACATGGTCGGGAGTCACGTGACCATTACGTGAACATCCGTTTAGGTTTCAAGCGTAGCAGCGACTGTGTGAATGACTGGAGAATGACGCGCATACTCAGAAGGTCAGCATTGGGCAGAATTTGCTTGTTTGGTAAGCATCTACAGCCCACGAAATTGTTTAGTCAAAAGATATCTCGTCAGACTTTGTGTACAAATTCAACCATGGATCTCAGTAACATGAGGAAAAAATACAAGGGAGACGAAGAAGTAAGTAGATGACTGTACACACATGCACTCGTATGAGCTATTTTATTAAATTTGCACCTATGTCACCTCGAAGAACAAATTGAGTCGGTGCATAGTCTTGAACTCTACGTCCGGGCTCGTTCAGAATAGAACGAGGACAGATTTAACCTTCAAAGCTGAACGCCTAACACGGACATATTTACTTCCACGACCTATGTTAAATAACTGTGTGTGTGTGTGTGTGTGTGTGTGTGTGTGTGTGTGTGTGTGTGTGTGCGTGCTTGCATTTGTGTGTAAATGAGTATCCCTATGGATTTCATTAATTTTTATTTTTCATTTTATTCAGTGCTTTGAGGAAAGTCAACTTGCCTTCTTGGACCCCATTAAGCAGTTCGGGGACTGGTTCGACAATGCCACAAAGTGCCCAGAGATTGGGGAGGCAAATGCGATGTGCATCGCAACTGCAACAAAGTGAGCCCAAGAGAACCTTTCATAACGTCCTACTATTGTGTGTCTTCAGGAGTCTGACCTGAAGCTCTGTTTGTCTCTGCAGAGATGGCCTGCCATCGGCCCGCATGGTGCTGCTGAAAGGCTACAGTGACGAGGGCTTCCGCTTCTTCTCCAACTACGAGAGTCGGAAGGGCGGAGAATTGGTAAGCACATTTTTTATTTTATAATTCGGGAAGATAATTCCCTCCTCAAATGTTATAAAATCTGTCCTATTGTCTGCAGGCAAGCAACCCGCATGCCTGCCTGGTCTTCTACTGGGCGCCACTCAACAGACAGGTATCTTAACTTCAAACATCGACTCTGTGACCGGTCCCAACAATGTAATGTATCAAGGACATACAGTAGATATGCTCTCCATACGATCTATCTGTTGAGGGCAGTGAACCCACATTGATGTGTCCCTATTAGTACAATGAAACCCTTGGCTGATCTTTTTTCTCGCTCCTGCCCAGATTCGTATCGAGGGCACCGTGGAGCGCATCCCGTTCGAGAGCTCTTGTGACTACTTCCACTCCCGACCCAAGAGCAGCCAGATCGGAGCGGTCGTTAGCAGGCAGAGCACCCCGGTCCCCAACAGAGACGTACGCGCCCTGAGTCTGCATTCATACACCTGGTGTCTAAATCCCTGGAATGACTTGACATGGAATGAATAGGATAGTCCAGAATGGGGTTGTGTGTGGTTCGGTTTAGAGGAAAACCTGTATTCATTTTGTCTTGCAGTTCCTCAGACAGAAAAATGCTGAACTAGAAGAAAGGTTTAAAGACACAGAGGTGCCAATGCCAGATTATTGGTAAGTTTCCCTCCCTAATTAATATAAATGTACAAAGAGTAAATTTGTCATTATATTGACAGTTATTAAAAAAATCGTTTGAGGTTCAGAGATCTCTATCTATTTGTATTTACTGTCAATATTTCCATCTGTATTTCTTATAATTGTATCTCCATTGATATTCACCTACAGTGTTTCTGTTGCTGTGTTTCCCTAACAGGGGCGGCTACATGGTGAAGCCCAGCATGATTGAGTTCTGGCAGGGTCAGACCAACAGGCTCCACGACCGCATCGTCTTCACAAAGCCCCAGAACGGAGAGGCCTCCGCGGAGGGCTTTCAGCACCAGGCCGAGGGAGGCTGGGTGTACCAGCGGCTGTCCCCCTGAGGGGAGACTCTGCATGGGCAGGTGACCGCGGAGAGAGCCCCTGGGACCTCTGAGTAGAATCGTACTGTTGGTTTAAACAGATCCTCAGTCGACTTGAGTCAAAACACAGATTCATTTTGGGTAGCCTGTTAGCATCATCGAGTGTTATCGGTAACTTGAGGTCAGCATTCTGTAAGAAGATGGGTATTTGTTTTAAACTGTGATGCAAAGCTCCCACTAATTGTAAAATCAACCTAACTTATTTGAAGGAATGTCTTGATATGATTGTGCCCCTTTGAACGACTCAGCAGAGCAAAGTCTGATAATAAGTCACATAGTAACCGTAAGTAATGCCACTATCTCTGTGAAGGATTTCTTCCTTTGGTATCAAAAGTAGCTGTTCCTAACTGTACAAAATGTCTTAAATGTTGCTGTATGAGAAGCTCTCGTTCCTGATTATTTGTCATGGCTTGGATGTCTTAATGTTTAAATCTGCTGGGATTCAACCGCCTTATAACAGATGGTTTGAAAGCGCTGTTAATGTCAATTTTGCCAACTTTGTTTTTACAAATGTAGTGTTTTTTGAGAATAAGATGAGATTGATATGACTAAAATGTTTACTTTTTGAATAAAAAAGGATTTACCAGAACATTTCTGTTATTGGCCAGCAGATGTCAGCAGTGTGACAATCCATGTAAAACCATTTCCAAGCGAAGGTACAAAAGTGATTGGGAATAGTTTTTATGAATATATGCATTAGAACTGTTACCATAATAATAATGGAATACTTATCTTTAACGATGTTGATGCTATTTACTAATTATCATCAGCTGTAATTTGCAAAACCTAGAGCCAGAATCTATCCAATATTGATCTCCGGTTACCATCGCCATGACAACACAACCTGCCGCACAACAAACATCTCAGATACAGTAATAAGCCATGATACTGGAATCACTCCCACGCTGAGGACCTTTAGACCCTGCGACACAGCAGGTTGCCATTTTACATCACTTAAAACCTTGAGCGATGTTACATTAATCTAAAAGGCAAATCCATACCACATCTTAATCAAACATTTTCAGAATATAGACATTTTATTAAATCTGATACCAGTAGAATATTTACATGATATTTATTTTTGCAAAAATGTCATTACAGATTTGGTTTGGTTTTCGCCAATGTCCACCTTCGATGGTCTTTTATTAAATAACAATTGATATTTATATATTATAAATTAACAAAGTACATCTTATCTTGGATCTATATATTATTAAATCCGATTATTTTAAATCATACAAAGATACAAAGATAATTTGATTACATAAAAAAAAAATGCTGCCGCCTAATTGTCTGGAGAGGCGTTCATTTCAACCTATCACGTTCAGTACACCTCAATAAACCTTTGAATATGAAAACCATCTGTTTTACAGCACACCACTTTCATTCTCTCTGCTGGGCATACTGTCTTTATGCTTGTGAGTGCTGGCCACTTGTTTGCAAAGGTGTGGGTGGGACTCCAGCGGCTACTCTCCCTGCAGGGTGTGGTGCAGAGACAAAGTGTTCTGGGTATTCATGGCCCCCAGGTTCCGCTGGCTTTGTGCTCCTCTACTAGTCAGCCGTCTCTCTCTGTGATCTTTCATTTCTTTTATGGCCAGGTAAATGTCACGTGTGCAACACGCACACACTTAGCACATATGCATGCCTCATGCGTGTCTGTATATGGGTGTGTGTCTGCCCGTGTGTGTTTGTGTGTGTCTGCCTCTGTTTGTGCATGTTTGTGTCTCTGCCTCTGTGTTTGTGTCTCTACCTGTGTGTGTGTGTGTGTGTGTGTGTGCGCGTGTGTGTGTGTGTGTGTGTGTGTGTGTGTGTGTGTGTGCGTGTGTGAGTGTGCACAATAATTTTAGTGCCTGGTTGTGTGTACACAAGTATGTCATTTTAGTGCCTGCTTTTGTCTTTTGTCTGCGTGTCTTAGTATGTGTGTAACATTTGGCCTGCATGTGTGTGTGTGTGTGTGTATGCCTCAACATTTAACTGCAGTATCGGCACTGAGGATCAGTTCAGCGTGGCGGGGGTCCCTGCCAGCAGTCCAACTCGTCGAGGCGTCCGTTCCTAGCTTTGGCACAAAGTTACGATTCCTAAACTGACAGCACATGTTTGTCGCAACAAGAGCAAAATAGAATAATGCCAGTTCCCTGATAACACCAACTGGTTGATTCACTGTAACACATTATAGTCTACTGAGCAGATTATCATCGACATGTACAGGAAGTGCCCAAAATAAGACCCCAGCTAAGCATTGGTAAAGACCCAGCAGACTCCCATCAATATCTTCTCAGGAAAGCTCCTTAAAAACAATACAACTAACAACAAAAAGAAACTTATCTAAGGAATTCATATAAAACCAGATTAACAATAAAGACAACCATATAATGGGATATAGATATGTATGGGCTTATTCATAAAATGCAAAAAATTAAAAGACAAAAGAAGCACATCTGAAAACAATATTTAAAGCAAAACTAAAAAAAAAAGCTAACAAGAGATAAGCATATTCGGTTTGGTTTCGCCCGGTATAAAAGTGTGCTATTTGCAACCCATTAAAAATCAACGGTTCACTTCTGCTGTTGAGTGCGGCCATTCCTGTATTGAGATACACAAAGTAGAGTACAAAACGAGACATGAAAACGTTCTCCCAAAAAGAGTGTTTGTTTTTTTGCTTTCTGCGGGTGGGCCGCCGTTGACGAGCCAGGAGTTCAGACGGTCGTCTCCTCTCTTTGTTCTCATGTTTTTTATTGCATCCTGGGCGTGCCACTTATCATGGAGCTCGCGGCCTGAGTTAAATCACAAGGAGGAGGATGATCCGCTGTGTTCTGATGTGTAGGACAC